>CM076569.1:719935743-720086361 GCA_034641835.2 Pinus albicaulis
TGTTACCTACTTTTTTTTTGTAGCATAAAAAGCACCCGATTTTGAAAAGTGGTGATGCAGAATCACCATTTTTTTTTTTGGTGCACATTTTTGACAATCTAAATTTTTTATTTATGAAGTATGAATATTTGTTTTAAAATGTTAGTGATTTTCATGCTAATTTTGAAATGTATAAATGCAGCATCAATTTTTTTTTTTTTTTTTTTTTTTTTAGAGCGGTGATTTTCATTCTAATTTTGAAACGTATTGATGCTGCATCAACCTTTTTTTTTTAGAGCAGTGATTTTCATGCTAATTTTGAAACGTATTGATACTGCATCAACCTTTTTTTTTTAGAACAGTGATTTTCATGCTAATTTTGAAACATATTGATGCTGCATCAACCTTTTTTTTTAAGAGTGGTGATTTTCATGTTGGTAATAAAACACAAAACTTAGATAAAAAAAAATATATAAAAACAATAAAAAACCAATAAAAATGTTAAAAAAAACAAAAATAGCTCATAAAAATAAAAAATTTAAACAAAAATAAATTAAAAAAAACAAAAATATTTGAAAATTATATCAAAGGAAATGACAAAATTTGAAGAAAAAAAACACAAAATTTTAAGAAAAAAAACAAAAATTGACCAAAAAATTAAAAAAAAAAAAATCAAAAACATTTTTTTCTAACTTATTAAAAAAAACAATATATTAAAATATATATATATATTTTAAAAAAAAAAATTTAAAAATTAAAATTACAAAATTAAAATTTAGAAAAAAAAAATTTAAAAAAAAAAGAAATTAAATTTAAAAATTTAAATTAAAAAAATAATAATAATAAGGAAAAAAATACAAATTTTAAAATTTACAAAAAAAACAAATTAAAAAAAAAAACAATTAAAATTGAAAAAGAAAAAGAAAAAGAAAAAAAAAAAACCTATCATTAAAAAACAAAAAAATGAAAAAAACCACGTGCAAATAATTAAAAAACAAATATACATAAATTTAGTGTTTTTTTTTTTTTTAATGAAACCATTTATAGATTTTAAAAATGAAAAACTAAATAAACGAAAAAATTAAGAAAAACAATTAAATTAAATTAAAATTTAAAAATTTTAATAAATAAATTTAAAATTTTAAATTTAAAAAAATAAATATTCTATAAAATTAAATATAAAAAAAAATTAAACAAATTGAATTTAAAATTAAAAAAATGAATTAAAAACATAATTTTAAATTTTTTGAAATTCAAAATTTTAAAAAAAAATCAAATTAAAATACAAATATTAAAAATAAAATAAAAAAATAAAAAAAAAAATAAAAAATAGATGTATATATATATATTAAAAAAAAAAAAAAGAATTTTATTTTAAATAAAAATATTAAATTAAATTTTTTTTTTTTTTTTGAAAAAAAACATAATATTTTGAAATTTAAAAAAAAAAAATTAAAAAAATCAATTAAAAAAAACACAAATTAAAAAAAATTAATTAAAAAAAAAAAATTAAAAAAAAATCAATTAAAAAATAAATTTGCGGCAGTGGTCGGGGCGCGGCCCGCCCTCTGGGCGGCGGTGGCCAGCCGGGCGGCGCCACGGGGGCGGCCCAACTAGCCTCCCAGCCCCCGATGGGCGGAGGGCCGATTCCGGGAATCGGCCCTCCGCCCGTCGGGGGCCGGGAGGCCGGCTGGGCTGCCCCCGTGGCGCCGCCCGGCCGGCCCCCAGCGCCCAGCGGGCGAGCTGTGCGCGCGCAGCCCGCCCGCTGGGCGTCGGGGGCCGGCTGGGCCACCCCCGTGGCGCCGCCCAACGGGCGGGCCACGCCCCGACGAACCACCAAATTTATTTTTTAATTGATTTTTTTTTGTTTTTAATTAATTAATTTTTTTTAATTGAATTTTTTTTATTTTTTTTATTTTTTTTTTAACTTTCAAAATATTATTATTATTTTTTTAATTATTTAAAATATAATTCGTTTTGTTTTAATTTTTTTTAATTTCATTATTTTTTTGTTTTAAATTTATTATTATTATTTTTTTTTGTTAATAATTTTTATTAAATTTTGCCCTTTTTTTTATTTAATTGATTCTTTTTTTTTTTTAATTTCATAATTTTATATATTTTACGTTTAGTTTTTAATATAATTTTATAAAATTCAATAAATTTTATATATTTTTTTTAAATTTATTTGGATTTAATATATTTTTTTAGCTGTTTTACTTTTTTATTATTATTTTTTTTGTTAATTACATAATTTTTTTTTTTTTTTTAATTTCAATTAAAATTGTGTATTTAAAATTAGATTTTTTTTTTTAATGGAACTTAATTTTTTTAAATTATTACTTTTTTTAATTTTTTTTTATTTAATATTTTTTTTCTTTTTTTTCAATTTTCCATTTTTAATTGATTTTTAAAGTTTTTCGTTTAACAATATTTTTTTTTTCTTTTATATTTAAAATTTATTTTTTCTTTCAAAATTTATTTGTTTATTCATTTATTTATTAAAATTTAATATTTTTGTTTTTAAATTTAATTTGTTATTTTAATATTAACCTTTTTTTTATTAATTTAATAAAATTTGATGTATATACCTATTTTAATTTAAGTTCATATATATATTTTAATTTTTATAATTTAAATTTAATTTATTTTTTATAGTTTATTTGTTTTTTTAATATATTTTGTTTTAAATTTAATATTTTCATTGTATTTTATTTTTATTTTTTATTTTTAATTAATTTTTCTTTTTTTTTCTTTATAATTTGAATAGTGTTTTTTTTTAATTTTGAATTTTTAAATTTATTAAAATTTAATATATTTCTTTAAATTTAATTATTTGTTTTAATTTTTTCTTTTCTTTTTTTAAATTTAATAAGCATTTTCTTTTTCTTTTTAAATTTAATTTATATATTTTATTTTTTATATTTTCCTTTTTTTTTAACTTGTTTTTTTTTTTTTTTTTAATTTAATATTTTTATTTTGTTTTTATTTTTATTTTTTAATTTCTATATTTTTTGAAATTTTAATCTTAATTTTTTTTTGGTTTATTTAAAAAAAAAAATTCCTTGAATTTTAGGTTTTTTTTAATGATTGAATTAAAATTTTTACTTTGTTTTTATTTTAATTTTTTTTATCTTCATATATTTTTAAATTTTAAGCTTTTAAATGTTTTTATTTTTTAAATTTATTTTTTTCTTAAATTTTAGGTTTTTTTTTTAATGTTTGAATTTTAAAAATTTAAAAATGTTACTTCTATTTTTTAAAATGCCAAAAGTATGACACAAATTTTTTTTTTGTTATTCCAGCATCAACTAATTTCGTTTTGAGGGTGTTTTTTCAATCTTTTTTCCAAGAAACAATTTTGTTTTTACCATAATTTTATAAAATGTTGAAATTTGACCTTCAAAAAAAACGAAGTGCGTTCTGGAAGACACACTTTTTTTGGGGGGGGTGTTTTTTCAATTTTTTTCATGTTTTTTGATCGTTTTTGGGCTAGAGTTCCCGTTTTGAGTTCAGGTTACCTATTTCATCGGTAACTATGTTTCTACTATTAATAACCTATTCTGGTCCCATTTAGAAAGACGTTATCGTTTCATATTCCTTGGAAGCTGGATTTTCAATAATGCCACTACTGACCACGCCGAGCTCTCTTCACAGAGCTCAATTTTCGATAATTCCTAAGGCGTTTGCTTTTACTCTGTCCAAAGGCACTGAAAAACTGGATCACACATCCCACGTAGATCTATTCGAGACTGCATGTAGTGCGTTTTCAATTTGCAGGCTCATGCAGGAATGAGAAGCTCACTGCGGAAGCGGAATACCGATAATAGGTTCACCGAAAGAGCATCAACAGAACACATGTCGATGTGCATACTGCCTCAGGCGCAGTCCCACAGCTCATAAATCCACAACGTTTTATTATTCGATTTCAATGCATGGGTGGAGCTACGAGTTAGCCGCACGAAATTTTACCTATGGAAAGCCAGAACTGGGTTATACCAGAACAAATAAGAAATATTCGCACAACCTCCTGCTGTGGAATATAAAGAGAGTCGCGATCCGGAAATAGGCGTAAGTCTGCATCCATTTAACACTATGTTGGCAGCCCGAGGAAACATACTCCATGAAAGCGTTGAAACGTAATGAAGGTGCATGTATGGCGGCTGTGGATGTTTAGAAGGTGAGACTCCGTTGTATGCAACTCAGATCGGTTGGAGGCTTGCAAGGGAAAGAGAAACCTGGAGTTTGAACAATGAAAATCAGAACTCCAACGGCAGCCTAAGTAATAAGGGATGTTGGCTGCAGTTACGCAGCTCCCATCAATCACGTTCTCCTCCGTTAAGTCATCTCTCAACCATATTACAGGGGCCACGTCTCAACAAAATGGAGAAAGTGCCACCTTTGGCCTTTTGCGACCAGTTGCCAGGTCGCAAAGCACATGGAATTGATGACAAGCGTGACCTGCATAAATATGCGACTGCGCGACCACAGGGAGGTTGCAGTCTTGCCCAGGTCGCTGAGTCACAGACTTGTGAGGCTAGTGAAAATTGTGATTTGATGGTATTTGCGACCCTGCGACCCTTTTGAAGTCGCAACCCAAGTGGATATGAAGTCGCGCGACCCCTCCAAGTCGCTGAGTCGCAATACAATGTTGCTGGACAGGAAGTGCGACCATGTGACTGTGCGACCCCTCCGAGGTCGCAAGGTCGCAGAAAGATGTGCCTAAGGGAAGCTGCGACCAAGAAGATTCTCCGACTGCGCGACCCCAGTTACAAAATGCAATTTGTCGCATTCAAGCATGCAATGCTTGGCTGCAAGGAATCGTCATAAGATGCAAGTATTCTATGGTGTTTTGGTGTGGTATTTTTCTGTCCTTGATATATGTTTCATTCCCTGAAGCATTTACATCTTTGTACTCTATTACATGAAATAGTCAAGAAGTAAAACACCTAAGACTCTCCGACTGAAGATGACAAGTATTGCTTCTCAAATAAATGGGAAGATTAATGAGCATAAATTCTACGACAACCATTGAAGATGCGAATGAAGAAGCCCATGCCTATCAAGCAATTCAATCCAAGAGAACTTTGTGCATGGGAAAAAATTATGATCCTGACAGAGAAAGGGCATAGAGAAATCTTAACCTAGCCATGTTCTTCGACGATTCAGCAGCTCCATACTTGACCACATAGGGGTCTAAGTTGTTTTTTTTTTCATTCTTGCAATTAATTGAATATTCCCCTAACATCACGATTCGAAAATAAAGACATGTAACCTAAGCTATGTGACTGCAGGTGGAAGATGTTGGTCTGCGCAACGAGCTCAAGTTTTCCTAGCAAGCAAGAGGGCCGGTTTTCAAAGCAAGGAGTATGAGATGAAGAATACTTCTACAACATCTGCAAATCTGCTTTAAGTCGCAGGTCGCAGATTTCTTGAGGTCGCAGGTCGCATATTCCCAAAGGTCACAAGTTGTAGAGGTCGCCAGGTCGCTAAGTCGCATCCCCATTAAATGCCCGACAGTGCGACCCAGCGACCCTGCGATTAGGTCGCAAGGTTGCAGGTCGCATATTTGCTGAGGTCGCAGGTCGCATGTCTGCTGATGTCGCAGGTTGCGGATGGTCCAAGACTGGGTCGCAAGGCAGCCCAACTGTCGGGAAATTGAAAATTCTGGGACCCCAAGGGGAAAACTTTGCTCTATAAATACTTCCTTCGGGAACTTGTTTAAGGATCTTTTTTTTGGGACTCAAGCTGAGTATATTGTATTACCAGAGGATTATACATTTAGCCATGAATACAAGCATTTTGAAAAATCCCTTTGTGGATCTGGTGTTGTCATATGTATGAGCGTTATTGAGTATTATGTTTTCAGTTTCTGAACGTCTTTAGATGAAGGGAACTGTATCTTTAATTCATATCACAATTGCATAACAGTTTGTTGAGTATGTTAATGGTGGTCGAGTTCATTTCACTTTCTTAACGAACGCTGATGGATTTGTTTATTAGAATTTGTGCTTCCATTTAAAACTTTTAGGAAGTGAAGGGTGTTCTTGCCATGAGGAATTGTTTCCTTTGCAGTCAGAACAGTTTACAAGCATGACCCTAATGAAGTGTTGTTAACAACACTTCCTTCGGTCTTCATGCTTTATTATTTCCTCTTGCTACTCATAGTGCTGCATGTACATTTAATGCATCAATCATATGTCTTGTATCATTTGATTAGGTGTGTATCCACTGTTTATAGAGTTTAAGCGAGACCCAAAGAAAGGAGAAATCAGTGGTAGCCGGACCCACGCCCCAGACGGGATCCCTATTCCAAACGGTTCAAGGTCTAATTGGGACCTTTTAGCGGGGAGATCCCCTGCTGTTGGCCGGACAGATTTTCCTGTCAACACTCTGACTATCACAATGAATCACCGTGGGATCTAAATGTGAACCGAACAAACCAGCCAGAATCTTCCTCATCCAGATAGCCTCACATGCAACTAAAATTGCTGCCATGTATTCTCCTTCGGCTGAACTGAGTGCCACGGATCTTTGTTTCCTGCTGTACCAAGAAATTGCCGTAGATCCGATACTGAAAATCCCTCCTGATGTGCTCTTTCTGTCTATTGGGATTCCTGCCCAATATACATCCATGAAGCCATGCAACTTCATCTCATCCGTCTGTCTGTACCATAAACCATACTCAAATGTGCCCCTGAGACATCTCAGGACATGCTTGCCTGCCTTCCAAAAGAGCATGGTAGGCTTAACCATTGCTTGTGAAACCTGGTTCACTGCATAGCATATGTTTGGTCTTGTATTGACTAAATACATGAGCAAACCCACCAACTGTCGATAAAGAGTGGCATCCACTACCTCTGCCGATGTAGCATCCTCTTTCTTCCAATTTCCTGGAAGAGGAGTGTCGATAGGCTTGCAACCGTGCATGTGAAACTTCTTCAATATCTCCCGGGCATACTTGCCTTGAGACACAAACAATTCAACTTCCCGCTGCCCTATTTCCAATCCAAGGAAATAATGAAGGAGACCCAAATCCTTCATCTCAAACTCCTTTGCAAGATCAGCCTTGCATGAGTGTACCAACTGCTCATCACCTATTAGTATTAAATCATCAACATAAAGTACAATGATTAAAAGCTTACCCTCAACCACAATATGGTACAGGTTTGCATCCACCTCACTCTTAGTGAAGCCAAGTCTAGTGAAATAGCTATCGATCCGAGTGTACCAAGCACAGGGTGCTTGTTTCAGCCCATACAACGCTCTTTTGAGCTTGCACACATGTGACTCACTACTAAATATCTCAAATCATTCAGGCTTCTCAATGTACACCTCTTCCTCAATGATCCCATTAAGGAACACAGTCTTCACATCCATCTGATGAATGTGCCAACCCATCTGCGCTGAGAGAGCAAGGATGGTTCGTATGGAAGAATACCGTGCAACAGGTGCAAAGGTTTCTTCATAGTCAATCCCCTCAATCTGTGAGAAGCTCCGTGCAACAAATCTTGCCTTATACTTCTCGACATGCCCATCAGCAGATTGCTTTACCTTGTAGATCCATCTTGATCCTACAACTGATTTTCCCACTGGCCTTGGAACAATCTCCCAAGCACTGTTTCTGACAATGGAGTCATACTCCTCTACCATGGCAGCTACCCATGTGGGTTCATGCGCTGCTTCTTCAAAAGAAGATGGATCTGTCACAATACACTTGCTCATAAGAGCCATGTGTCCAATATATCGGTCAGGTGACTGTCTCTGTCTGCGTTGTGATGTAGGAACTCCTACATTCTGTGCCGCATCCACCTTCAGTCTCTCAGCTTCTGTGGTATGCTTCCTGCCTTGTCTGATGTTTGGTTCTGCATGAGTGGATTCCTCCACTCCATGAATCTCCTCTTGTGGCTGATCCACATCCAGAGGCTTATCTTTGGGAACAAGTAGTTCGTCCTCCATGTTGACGAGGTAAATCCCCTCTGTAGACAGAGGCGATCCCTACTAGCCCAGCAGGGGTCTAGCAACATTCATCCAATGCTACAGCGCAGGTTCCTAATTGCGAATAAATAAGCCAATGATGGAGGCCTACCTGGAGTCCAGTGCTATGATTCGTAGAAGAGACAGCGTTCCCGTTCCTCAGCCTTGGCAGATCACGATCCCCGCGATCTCCGTGAATGGACACCTGCACATGCAAGAAACAACACGAATACAAGAATAAAATCCAGAATACGCAACTATATATCAGTCAGAAAGGATATAACTCAGTATTAACATAAGTGAAAAATAGAGTGGAACCATAACCAGTAGTCATTCATTAATAAACAATCGAAAGAGAGTACAACCAATGTTCTGACGTCGCGGTCTCCTTCGGAAGGGTCCCCGGTCGTTCACGTCTCGTGAAGCTCGCCAGGGAAAGGGAAAACCTCTCTAGAGTCTCTTGACGATAGTCTCATTACTTGAGTCGGCCTTAAGGGAAGAAAGAGGGCTCTTACAGCACAAAGGCTCTTGGGAATTAGGAGATTCAAAGCTTAGGCACTTCAAGACTAGCTTGCAATGGCAATGAGCAAGCTTTTATAGATGGGGAAGGAGGGAGTTGGGATCCCTATTATGGTGGGATTGGCCCTATCATCAAGGAAGGTTCCATGAAAGGTGGCAAACCACTTCCCTTCCATGGAACTCCCGTAGCCAAACCTCCCAACTCAAGATAGGCAATGGTTTCTGAATTTGTTGAAACACAACTTCCGCCATCTTTATTTAAAAAACACTCCTTAAATTGGCTGGCGCGACTGCTGCTCTGGGAAAGAGTGCCAGTTGGCGCGGCCTCTTTGTAGGATTTTCCCCATTGGCACGAGTGATGAACTGTCTTCCCGCGCCAATGAAAAAGGAGATGTTTTCATGGTTTTTTGCAAGGAGATGTCTTTAGGGCAATTGAAGCTCATGTTTAGAGGAATGCAATGATGATGGTTTCAAGGCATGACATTGCTCACAGGTCACATAATGGGCCCTCCAATGTGCGGGACGGCCTTGCAGACGTGACAAATATCGTGTTCCTCTTCCGCATGCAAGTGTAGCTCCCTGTCAAGCAACAACTTCATGGCTTTCACCTCATTGAATCTTATATCCCGTCACATAACAGGCATCCGACTGTTTGGCAAATACACACGATATTTGTGGGGTGTTTTTGTGTACCCCACAAATATCCCAACTTCTACAATCGGCTCCAGCATCTTCCTGGCATCCTTCGTCACATGAATGTAAACAGGTGAGCCAAAAATCTTCAAATGAGAAATATCAAAGTCATTAGGGGAATTTTGAGGTCTAAAATGGGCCTCCTAAGAAAAATGTACAACAAAAATAAACTTTATAACAACCAATGGGATTCAAGATGATGATGTCAACCATGGGGGATGATTTACCATTTTTTAAATAAAAGGGTAAAAATATTAAAAAATAATAAAATAATAAAACTACTTTTTCAACTCGTATTTTCAACTTATCTCCCAAAATTTTTACTCAAATTTCGAGCGGGAGTACTCGTTGGATGCTAAATTTAATTCCTCATCCAAGGAGTACCCATGTTGCATACTTTCGATGAACTTTACAACACGAAAAATGAGAAATACATAAAAAACGTGATTGTAATCACGTTTTTTTATGTATTTCTCATTTTTAATGTAGTAGGACCCATCTAAAGTATGCAACATGGGTACTCCTTGGATGGGTAATTAAATTTCGCATCCAACGAGTACTTCCGCTCGAAATTTGAGTAAAAACTTTGGGAGATAAGTTGAAAATATGAGTTGAAAAAGTATTTTTTCCATTTTTCCCTCTAAAATTTGATGATGTCATCAAATCTTATTTGATTTTTTCCACTATTATTTTATAATTTCCTTAGGAGGACCATTTTAGACCTCAAAATTCCCCTAATTCTTACCAGTAAAAGCTTCCTCGGGTGTACTCATGCCAAGTACTCTATGAGGACAACGGTTTTGCACATAAACCGCAGTGTTCCATGCTTCCGCCCACAAGTGCATCAGTAGGCCCTGGTAATGCAGCATCGCTTGTACAACACCCACGATCGTTCTTTTCTTTCTCTCCGTGACCCCATTCTGCTATGGGTTATGAGGTGCTATGAGTTCTCTTCGAATTCTTTATTTGCTACAAAAGTCTTTGAATTCGCCCGAGATGTATTCACCACCATTATCACTCCTTAGAGCTTTCACCTGCTTCCCCGACTCCTTCTCCACCAATGCCTTGAACTC
Organism: Pinus albicaulis; assembly: GCA_034641835.2. Lineage (NCBI taxonomy): Eukaryota > Viridiplantae > Streptophyta > Pinopsida > Pinales > Pinaceae > Pinus > Pinus albicaulis. Next base: position 719,945,985 of record CM076569.1, read on the forward strand.
ACAGAAATTTGAGAACGTTTCACTCTTCTTCTGCATGAAGAAGATCCAACATCTATGAGAATAATCATCAACAAATATCACATAATACCTATGTATTTATGTTGAAGAAACTGATAATGGTCCACACACGTCTGTGTGAATTCTCTCCAGGATCACCGAAGCACGGTTCTCCTTCTCATGAAAGGTGGTCTTCAAAAACTTACCCATTGTACATCCTTTGCACTGATCTGACTGCGCAAGAGTACCCTTGGGAAGTCCAGTGGAAATTTGCTGCAAAATCTTCAAAGCGCCATGGTGAAGATGGCCCAATTTCCTGTGCCATAACTCGCCCTCATCTCGGCTCACCACTTATTCTGCTTTTCCCACCATTGCAGTGTAGCCATCTACCTCTATCTTGTAGAGATTATAAATTCAAACTCCTATCTTCTTGGTTTAACCTGTTGTTTTATGTCGAAGGAAGGCTTTCCCCTCACTGAAAACAACATCATAACCCTTTTCTTCCAACATTGCGACTGAGACCAAGTTATTCTTCAGACCTGGAACATGCATGAAATTCTTCAACAATAATGGATTACCAGACTCCCTATCAAATGTAATGGTCCCAATGCCAGTCACACTGTACTAACCATCATCACCCATCTCTATATGCATATGGAGGTCCTTCTCCTCCAAGTCACTAAACAAATATTTGTCTCCTGTCATATGGAAAGACGCACCACTGTCAAGATACCACACCGATCCCATACAGCTTGAAACCAAGCATGTGATGAAAGAAAAATCCGGCTCAAATTGCGAGGCTAAGGCCTCTCCATCTGCAGATCCAGCAGCCTGATTATTCTTCTTCTTTTGTGGACAGTTAGTGGCAAAATTTCCATGCTTGTGACAGTGAAAACACTTCACTTTGGACAAGTCTTTCTTCTTGCCTTTCGCACCAGATTTTGAAGAAGATTTCTTCCCCTTCCCTTTCCTTGATTTGGCATCCAAAGCACAATTCTCTTCATCTTCATTATTCGATGAAGATCCATCCTTGGTACCCCGCCTTATCTCCTCCTGAACAAGATCCGACCAAAGTCGCTCCCATCCTGCCAGTTTCTCCCGTCCATTGACAGAGTCTTCGTAGCTATGCCAACTCTTCGAAAGCCCAAGGAGAGCCAAGCTCACCAATTCTTCTTCATCAACAGTAACCCCCACACTTCCCAACTCATCCTTGCAGTGGACAAACTTCGTGAGGTATTTTGGAATACTGTCGCCTTTCTCCATTTTTATTTTTCTGAGCTTCTCTTTAAGTGCCAAATTCCTGTGGTCACTTCTGCTTTGGAACAAGTCTGTCAAAGCCTTCCACATTAAGAATGGAGTAGCTTTCCCATGAAGGCTGGACACAATATGGTCCTTCACACCTTCCAACAGAATCCTCCTCGTCTTTGTAGTCTTCTTTTGCCATGCATCAAGTAATGCAGCATCGCTAGATCTCGGCTTAGGAACATCGCTATCGATGAAATCCTTTAGCCCATTATCCTCCAACACCATCTCTATCCTGTCCTTCCAAGCTATGTAATTCGAGCTCCCATCAAGGGCATATTCCAATCTCAACCCGTTGAAAGAAATTTCAATGTATACTCGATTTTTGCACCAAGAATATTCTGTAGCAAATTCGAATTGTCCACCAGCACAAACTCACTTCATAATTGCAATCTTCAATCAACAATTCTCCGACACCATGTAGAAATTATATGCACTAAGCATGCATATTTCCAAGATCCACCTGACCTCACACTATTTAACTTTATGCAAGATACTGAATCTATTCCACTTGTCAATCTTTTGCGGAAAAATTAATTGCACACACATGTGAAGCATAAACAAAAATTATCAATCGCACATAACACAGTTTTTAACTAGGAAAGCCTGAAGCTGAGCACCCCAAATATATATTATGTAACATGGAGATCATATGAAAATATCATACAAGCATACAAAGCTTATCACAAGCTCTCAGTATAGTTCAATCGTCATACACTAATAAGGCCTAATCTTGCAAATCCATGCACCGATCTTTTCCACCTGCTAGCCTGCCTCCACTGCGCAATCTCTGCTGAAGAATAGCTCTGAATGAATTTGAATTACTCCATCCTTGACTGCGCAATCCTCATTGGCATCTCCACTGTGTGTTTGATGCAATCAATGCATCACTAATAGTCACAACAGATAGTCTATCTTGCCCTTTCACCTATCTCTCCACTGGTCTCCACTGAAACTGCCATGCATTGTATTTAACTGATGTATTCTTCAGTTGATTAATGAGTTATTATTTGTGAATTAATTAAATAATTAATTCACTCCACTCTCACTAGTGTATCAATCAGTTAGACTAGATACAACTAGCTCAAATGAGTCTAACTGAGTTAAATTGAATACAACTCCATAACTACTTCTTCCAACTGTGTCATAACTCTGCCACTTGAGTTCTAACTGAGTCCTCCATGCAATAGCTCCAATAAACCCTTAGGAATAGTGTAATTCCTTCTGTCAGCTGTTGTGCCACATCTATGCACTGAACTGAAGTGCTCCAAGAGAATAAGTTGTTGTTTAGAGTCCGATTATTATTAAGAGCTAATAATAATCGACATGCATCTATTTTTAGATTGACGATCTATAAATAGAATTCGCCCAATATTATAAAAATATAATTTCATCTATTTTTCCAACTTGATCAACCATCCACAAATATCATCCTACAACTTCTAAAATATGATCATCATGTCTAAAAATAGACTTGCGCCAAAAATAGCCTGCGAGCCCACTTAGTGAAGGCGACTCTTTTCACTAAGCTCATCATCTTGTTGAATCTCAACATGAAGTGTCTTCCCATTAGGTAAGGTCGCCATTTATTTAGTACATGTAGTATTGCTCACATTTCCTTCTCATAAATAGCTTTCTGTAAATACTTTCCTTTGATTAGACGACTTTCAAAAGCAATGGGTCTTCCTTATTGCATTAAAACAACACCAATTCCATTTCCTGAGGCATCACATTCCACAATAAAGGTTTTGTAAAGTCTGGTGTAGCTAAGACCGGTGCTAGGCACATTGCCTCTTTAAGATGTTAAAAGACCTTAGTTTCTTTAGAAGTCCATGAAAATGCATCTTTCTTCAATAATGTTGTTAGAGGTGCTGCTATTCTCCCATAATTATTAACAAACTTGAGATAATACCCTGTTAACCTAAGAAATCCTCACAACTGCTTTATGATTGTGGGGACTTTCCATTCCTTAATGTCTTTAATTTGTTAGGGTCTACCTTAACACCCTCGTGAGATACAATATGACCCAGATATTCCACCTCTTGTACTCCAATGAAACATTTGGATGTTTTTGCATATAATTATTTCTCTTGCAATAGTTTGAGCACCCTGTCAACATGTTGAACATGATCCTTCCAAGACCTGTTGTAGATTAGTATATCATCAAAAAATACTAGCACAATTTTTTCTAAGGAAGGGTTTGAAAATGGAATTCATCAACCCTTGAAATGTAGAAGGTGCATTGATAAGGCTAGAAGGCATGACCAAAAATTCATAATGACCCTCATGAGTTTGAAATTTTGTTTTCAGAATATCTTCAGTTTTCATTCTAATTTGATATATCCTGAACGAAGGTCCAAATTGGTAAAATAAATTCCTCCATGTAATTCATCCAATAATTCATCAATCACAGGAATGGGAAATTTATCTTTAATGGTGAGCTTATTGAGCTCCCTATAATCCAGACACATGCACCATAATCCATCCTTCTTATGCACCAATACCACTAGAGCAAAGAAAGAACTTTGACTAGGTTGAATTATACAAGCCTCTAACATTTCTGCAGTCATATGTTCAATTTCGCTCTTTTGGACATAAGGATATCTATAAGGCCTGTTGTTTGGAGGAAAAATTCCTGGAATCAACTGAATAACATGATCATGATCACGAATAGGTGGGAGTCCTTTGGGAGTTTCAAACACCTTGGAATGATTGTCCAATAATTTTTGGAGATTTGGAGAAATATATGATTTTGATGTTAGAACTTCTAGTGAGAATAATTGTGCAATTAAGCCTCATTGTTCTTTCTTCAGAAGCTTTGTCATGACATTAGAGCTTATTATCTTTCTCGACTTCCCTGCGATACCCCGTAGTTTGAATTCCTTTCCTTCTGATTTTTTTTTAAAGAAAAGTTCTTGAAAATTAAAAGCTACCATCCCCAAAGATTATAGCCATTGTACTCCTAGTACAACATCAGCACCTCCCATTGGAATGGAAATCATTGGACTATTCAATACATATTCCCCCATGGTTAGCTTGATATTATGGAATTTTCCAGAGCAATTTTTAGTTCTTCCATTTGCAACCATCACTTGACATTCTGGTGGTGGGTATAGGAAACAATTCAATTCCTTGGCTACCTTACAATGAATAAAATTATGTGTACTACCTGAATCAATAAATACTATTATCTTTTTCTTCTTGATATGTCCTTCTATTTTGAGAGTTTGAGGAGCGCTAATTCCTGCCAATGCATTACACGATATGGTCAGACTCATTTCTTCCTCTTCTAGGGCTGGTTCCTGGTGTATATCCTCTTCTTTTGAAGATTATTATTCATTTTCTTTTTCCTCTTCATAATCTATGTAAAATAATTTGTTCTCAGCACACTTATGACCTTTAGTGTATTTTCTATCACAACTGTAGCAAAGCCCTTTTGCTCTTTTTTCTTCCAATTGTTGTGGTGTTAACCTTGTAGGTTGTGGAATTCTAGGAGTAGCAACAATTCCATATTTATATATGTGAGTGGTAGGCTTCCTTGTCGCCATAATTTTACATTCAATTTTTCTTGCCAACCTGAATGCCTTTTCCGATGAATAAGGTTCCCAAAATATAAAACTTCCTCATATCCATATTTGGAATATGGTGGTTCTTCAATCCAACATTAGAGTTTATGAAATCGCGGTTAACATTTATTTTGTTCTCATCATGAGTTTCCTCCACTATATTTTTTCCATTAGGAATCATTTCTTGTATTAACCTTGTCATCGAACCTTCCATGTCTTCTTTTATATCATTCTTCATGTCTTCCATGTTGTCTTTCATTTTTTCATCGATCTTAGATTCCATGTCATCCATCTTAGTTTCCATGCCATCCATCTTAGCTTCCATGCCATTCTTCAAATCATCCATCTTAGCTTCCACGCCTTTCTTCAAACCATCCATCTTAGCTTCCATGCCTTTCTTCAAACCATCCATCTTAGCTTCCACGCCTTTCTTCAAAACTTCCATTTCATTTTTTGTTGCTCTTTGTGAGAGAGAAATTTGGTGCACTTGCTCTTGTATTTTTCATATGTCATGTAGTGCTTCTTCCTCTTCATGAGCCATAGTAGAGCCTTCTGAAGGCTTAATGGGTGTTGAATTATTTTTAGGTGGAATTTTAGAAACCAATATTGATATCTATGCTTCAAAATTCCCTTAGAATCACTTCAAACTGATGTTTCACACAAGGCTTATGCAATTTGGAAAAAAAATTACACACCTTTTTATTGCTTTTGCAGAGCTCAATATCGAAACTGAATTATCTCTGTGATTACGAATATTTAATATCTGAAATTCAGCCCTAAAGTAGCCCTTTGAATCTTATTTCGAATGCCACAAGCCTGAACTGATTTGGATTCTTCAAGACAAAGTTATGCCCAATCTCCCATGATGACCTAATTATGGACTAGTTTAGTAGAGCGAACTTGTACGACTTGCCACGTGTCACTGTTTCCTCCTTCGGCTTTGAAATTGATATACCAAAAAATACAATCAGTATGATTGCAGCCAATTTTTACATAATTCCAATCCGATGCTCAGAGAGAGTGTTATGACATTTTTCCCACGGTCACCTCTTTGAGATGAAATTCGGGAGCCTGAAACAATGATAAATTCCACAGATCATATCTCCAAAAATATTGAGAGCCAAGATCTGAAATTTTTACAGGAGATTCATCAGGATTTCGGCTTCGTACTATATAAATTTCCACTTTTGAAACTTCGTATACAAAAATTTATTGTGAAAATGTCACAATGAATTGTTTTAGTTGAATTTCGGGAGTCTGAAAAAACCCTAACTTCCCCAGATCATATCTCCAAAATATTTCGGACCAAGATCTGAAATTTTTATAGGAGGTTCCTGAGGATTTTGGCTTCGCGCTATACAAATTTCAGCTTCTGAACTTTCGTAGAAAAAAATTTATTGCGAAAATTCCACGATGACCTGTTTGGAGCAGCGAAACCCTAGAATCCAAAGCTATGATACCAAATTTTATGAAACCAGCTCCAAAAATAAAAGAAAAGAGAGATCAACGCCTTAGAAATCAGCCACTTCGAGGGGGAAACCTCCAATACATTACATAAATGAACAATTCTTGGATGATACAAATGACGAAAACCTCCTTCTATAAATAGGAGTCCGTGGGGCCACAATATAATCCTAGTCGACCTAACAATAATAATGTAAGGGCACAATAATAACAATATTGGGGTTACAGGGGTACAAAAATAACAATAAGGGGCTACACTAATAATAATAAGGGACTAAACTAGTAATATAGGGACCTAACATATTTCTAGATCTCTATCATTTGAAAGCAATTCAAATGTTACCTTCTCTAACAAGATCAGAAACTCGATTACCATCAGATGATATTGTAGTCTCCTTTGATTGCATTTCTTCGAACATGCAACAGACATTTTCCCCTTTGTATTTAGCTCTATATGTTTCCAATCTTTTACATACATTTTTTTCACAAACTTCATTGGATTTTGTGTCATTTTGCAAACATGACAAAAACAAGAATATTTTCTTTTATCCAATGCAAACACATTTGTGGACAACTTTGTTTTAATTGAATGCAATTTTCGAAATCCCTTTTATTGTTTCAACGCCATTTCCAATGATCTTATCTACATCTTCATTCCTAATGTGCCAAAAATCCTATATATGGAAAATTCAAAGAAGAATGTAAATATGATATCAAAATACCATCAAAGATAATCATTGTGATAAATGTACACTATTTAAAATTAGATATCCAATAAAAATTAAATTGAATGTACCATCGCACTTCCCTTGATCGGTTAGTCTCATGGCTTAGAGAAAATATGCACCATTGAACAACTTCTTTAGCGTCCTCAAGTCGGTTTGCAGAGGGGTTCATTTGATATCTTCTAAGTGCTCATTTTATGCATGCCCCTGCACCATCATGTTCTCCTTTTCCATGGCCAGTCTCAAAGAAATTCCAACAATGTTTAATGCAGGTTTTCTTATGAAGACAACATAACCAAAAGAATGATCGTGAAGATTTGAATTGACCTGCGCATCCATTTGACCATATCCAATGTTCATTGAATTTTATTCCATGAATTTTCAAGGAGTCATAAATCTTACCAAATCAGTGTTGCACAAATTATATATCATGTGTACGATCGTCACTGATATAAACGTGATATTCTTTAATAACATGTCGATTTTCACTGGTGCTCTCTATATGATCGACGTTTTGTTCAGCATGTCTATATAGAATATGGACGAGCATGGAGACTTGGTCAGAATGATAATATTCACTTTGAATTTATTTTTGTGGAACAAATGTGTAGTTTTCTGCAAAATCAATTACTAACAAAATGGTCCCTAGTGGAAAAAATTCACGCGATGTTTTGAATTGAAATTCTTGCCATCAAGCTCTATGGGAATGCTTTGTGTATTTATAAACTTCTACCTCAAACTTTCTCAAAAAATCTATCACAAAAATTCTTCTTCTTGTAATTCAATTCTTTTAGCACTATTTGAACCTTGAATCGATGTATGGATATATTCATATCTCTTCCATTTCACTTTCATGTTGGACAATGATTGATCATTTATATCAGTACGATATTTGTTTTGAAATTTAGTCAAATTTCCACAATCATCGCATTTTTTACCACCAACACAATTCATCGCTTTCTCTTTCACATAGAATTTGAAATATGAAATCATGGATAGTGGAAGGAGGAGGTGAATCTTTCCAAAATGTTCTACCAAAGTTAAGGATTGTTTCATAATATAACTGAAATTCCACATGATAACGACAACAACAAGTGTCGCGTACAGTGATAGGTTTTACATACCATGGTTTTTGTTGAACAAAAGCATTGATTGAGACATGAATTTCATGATTCTCTTCTTTGAACTTGTTGAACAACTCTATCTGAGTGGTTTACAATAATTTTTTTTCATGTTCTTCATATTGATTTCGTGTTATTCTTCTTTGCATCACATCCATTGCATTTGGAAAAACACGTGAATTTTTCTTCCAATATTCATATATTGTTTTTTTAACATTTTATCCAAGTCTATCTTTGTATGGTTGCCTACAAATAGCTCTCCAACAAGCGAGTTCATGATTTACATCTATTTGCAACCGAATTTTTCAATGTTTATGCAAAGTTTTTCGTGAGGTTCCTAATGCTCGTACCATAGATTTTACCAAGTGATTATCTTTAGTACTTGATGAAACCATGGCCATATGTATTGCTCTACGTACAACTGAAACATTTTTTGTCTAGATCTTCTAATTGAATTTATATCACTATTTATATTTTGTATCACATTTTCTTTCATTTTTTTATCTTTTGTTGATTTTCGAATACCCAATAAAGTCTTAGCTTATTTTAATTTCCTTAATGATAGGAGACCTTTCAATATTTGGGCTTGAACTGTCACATTTTCCTTTATGAAGTACATATCAAAAATGCATTTAACACGATATCGTATAACATGGTTAGCTCTTTTATCTCCATATGTGCGAGTGTCAACATTTTCTAACATCTCATCATTGACATTGATTTCATCTGTACATATTCAAATGAATAGTACATAATAAGTTTACATATTCAATAAATAACTAAATTAATAAATATGTATAATTTCAATAATACGTGCATGTGTTCAACACACACACACACACACACACACACACACACACGCACATATATACATACCTTGTGATTCAATTTCTTCACTTGAATTTCATCTTCAATCATTGGTTCAATATCTCTTTCACTTTCTCTTTCAAAATTGTGTATTTCATCATCAATGTTTTGAGGAATATCTCTCTCTTTTTACATTGCAAAATATTTTTCAAATTAGTTCATCAAATAAAAATTAAGCTTGAACACATTTTACACTAGGAAAATTTTAAATATAAAATTCATAATATTTACATTTACATACCTACTTCAACTTCTAGTTGAGGTTGATTTTCCCTTTCAATATTTGAGAGTGCTTCTCTCTTTCTTTTGCGAGATTCTCTCCCCTGTTCTCTATGTTCCTCAGGGTCTCTTGTTCAATCATATTTTCTCGTGCAATTCCTTCAATTTCCCATGATAATAAAGTATGAAGTTCAAAAAATCTCCTTCAAAAATTTAGACAAAAACTCAATTAAAAAAAACATCACAAAAGATTTAATTTTAAAAAAACTCATTTTAAAATTTTCACAAAAAAATTCATACTTCAATCCAAAACACTTACTTTAAAAGATCCGAGAAAAAAATGTCTTATAAAAATGAAACGAAGCTCAAAATATTTCCTTCCAAGTCCTGCAAAAAAAATTCATTTAAAAAGTTAGACAAAAACTCATTTTAAAAAATCATTATAAAAGATTTACTTCAACCCAAAACATGTACTCTAAAAAAATGTCACTTCAAAAAATACCTCCAAAAAATAACCATTGAAAATTAATTCCAACTTCTTAAAAAATGCCACTTTAAAAAATACTTCAAAAAAGCCTCTAAAAAATATCACTTTAAAAAATACCTCCAAAAAATGTCCTTTGAATATTAAGCCTAAAAAGAGTCCTTTAGAAATTAAGTCAAAAAAATGTCTTTTGGAAATTAAGCCCAAAAACCTCTCAAAAAAAAATATATCCAAAAAAATGTATTTTGAAAATTAAGCCCAAAACCTCTAAAAGCAATGAAAATTAAGCCCAAAAATTCTAAAAACAAAATACCTTAAAACCAAAAAATGTCCTTTGGAAATTAAGCCCCAAAATCTCTAAAAACAAAATACATCCAAAAAAATGTCCTTTGAAAATTAAGCCCAAAACTTCTAAAAACAAAATACTTAAAAAAAAAAAATCAATGAAAATTAAACCCAAAACTTCTGAAAACAAAATACCTTTAAAAAAAAACAATGAAAATTAAGCCCAAAACCTCTAAAAACAAAATAACTTCAAAAAAAATGAAGCCATAAACACATCCAAAAAATCTATCACATACCTCCAAGAAATGTCCTTTGAATGTACCTCCAAGAAAAGTCCTTAAACCCAAAATAATCCTTTGCAAAAATTCCCTTTGAATATACTTCCAAGAAAATTTCTTAAACCCAAAACAATCCTTTGCAAAAATTTCCTTTGAATGTACCTCCAAGAAAAGTCCTTAAACCCAAAACGATCCTTTGCAAAAATGTCCTTTGAATTTACCTCCAAGAAAAGTCCTTTAACCCAAAACAATCCTTTGCAGAATTAGACCAAATGAAGAAATATTTTGATGAAATTAATTATTTCTTCAATACTTGTATTTGGTGCAATATATACATTTGCAACTATAATGGTTTTTTTTCAACATGGAATGTTGCAATTGTTGATTCAATTTGGCTTTTTGTATAAGTGGAATGATTTTCAACCCAACAATATTTTTTTCGGTAGCATGTGAGAATTCCATGTAAGTGATATAAATGTATGTATTGATATTTTCTTGAAAATAATGGATTCGATGGAGGTGGTATTTCTTTTGTTTCTTGGAAACAAATAATGTCAACACTCATTAGGTCATAATCAACAATAATATCTTCAAAATGAAAGGAAAAACTATGAGTGTTCAATGAACATATTGTCAAATCATTAGTTGTTTTACTTTGATATATGATATATTCATGCTCATAAGAGGCATTTTGTCTAAGTCTATTTAGCTCAATAAAAAATTTTTTATTGAGAGAAAATTTTTTATGTTCTAATTTGTTTAATAAATACAAGGATTTAATATCTTTGACACGAGAAAGTGCAATATAGACAAGTCCATGTTGCCAAATCCTTTTGGGTCAAAATCCAATTTGTCCATTGTTAACCATTGTGATCGATGTATAGTTTGTGAATTGCCAGTTGAACAAGAAATTTTTCTCTTGTAAAACTAATTTTGTTGTTTGATTCATTATTCCTACAAACTCTAGTAATAGTGTTCACGTAGACATTAATCCATATTTATATAGATGTGCCATTTTTTTCTATTGAATAGTACCAACAACTCGATCAGTAAATTCGATCCAAATTGCGCCATTTTCAAATGTCGTTGATGCTCTAAAAATTCCTTCAACACCATTGACCAAGCCATCCTGAATATTGTAATTTACGCCAATTAGTTCAATAAGCATGTTTTCTTTGACCACAATAGAATATGGAAACTACATTTTGATATGTTTATTGTGATTTATATTTGTTGATTCAGTGGTTATATCATATGCATTTAATATATTTGCTTCTTTGTTGATGAGAGACAACATTCTTTCATTATGTTCATGTACATTCTTGTTTAAATAAAAGAGGTATGGAAAAGTTGGATCATTTGGTGCAAATCTATAATAATGTTTGTTCAAGAATGCAAGATCATCATCAATATGTGAACATGTCCTGATTCTATTTAATATGGATACAAATTCTTTATTGTCTTGTCACATTACTTGTTTTAGTTCATAAGTTTTCATATTTTCTTTCCAAAAGTTGTAAGGAGAACTAGTTCCTTTAAGATGTGGTTGTTCAAATATCCAACAATCACATATAGGTTGTGCTTTGCATAGGTCACCACATAATATTATGTCAAGGTTCCCAAATGGGGAGGCTGGAGTATGAATAATTTCGCGGAGTTGATTGTCAATGTTATATAGCAATCGAGACCTAATTAATGAAGCCCCATCTATCAACAGAAATTTAAGTTGTTCGTATTATTTTCTCAATATATCGAGGGTGTTAGAAGCCAATGGAACCAAGTGACATGGTGAAAGTGGAAAATGCAAAGCTGAATGGTTTGTAACACCATGTGATATATATGCAACTTTGCTAGTAAATGCAAGTATTATACCTTTTTTTTAAGGGTCACTTTGTGAGTATTTGTTATAAATACCTACCTAGTCCATGGTAAAGTGCTTGTACAATGAATGTATTTCCTATACCTGCACCTCTAGTGATGAAAAAATATAAGTGCTTACCAATATTATTATTTTTCCATAGAACTATTTGTTTGATTATTTATTGTTTCTCTTGATTTAATTGTCTCATAATTTCATGGTATGCCAATTTGTCCAAAACAAAGGGATGCTTAATGAATTCATTGTTTTTTGTATATTTAGTTTGAGTGTTTTTTAATTGCATTTTCTCTTGCAAGTCTTGTTGAATGTCATGTTTTTCATTAGAAGAAGCCCTATTTTTAGTTTCTAATGGAAAGAGAAGAATAAATATCTCGTCACTTTGGAATGAAATTGTAGTAGAAGCAGTTTCAATATCACCCCATGGCGTGACTAAACGAGAAAATAAGATTTTTGTGACATCGATAATGTGTTTATGCGAAAAGTATGCTTCAACCCATGTTTCTTCATGTTTATTTAATGTGTATTCAGACTCTCAGTATGGGATGTAAAAAATTATTTTTTCTCTGTATTGGTTTTATGGGTCCATGTGTTCATTGTATCGAATGAATCTTATTACACATGGATGTTTTTTTTTTATGTTGTTTTTATGATTGAATAAGAGGAAACATATTCTACCAAGGAAATTTTCTCGTGGGAAACAGGACGTGCGGCATATCTATCAACAATTGTCATGAAATCCATATCTTCTGTCGCTGCTCTTTTATGGTTCTTTCTTGCACTTTTACAGTGGTTCGTGGTTTTGCGGTTCAAGTGGGGTAGCATATATTCATTGCATGGTGCGGGTGCAGTTTGTCGTGCTTTACGTAGGAACTACTCACTGCTCAAATCAATACCTAAACGTCAGAAGCTCACATCTCCTTAAGATACATATTGGGAGAGTCCATTAACATCCACTCCGGCGCTGCAAAGCCTGTAAGTTATAATATTATTATTTCTGTGGAGACTCACTCGCTCTTATGCAGTATATATTTATTACATAGTGTGGTGAAGAGTGGCTTTCTGGGATTGCTGGGTCTACGGTTTGCTGCTCGGTCTTCCAGGTTTTCTAGATCATTTTCTCAGCTTTGGATTGGGGAAGCCAGGCATATTTTAAATAAAAATTCTGCTATGTAGAGCCTTCCTTGTTCTGTTGAATTCGTGTACGCGAAAGTTTGAAGGAAGTATGATTCACTATGCTCGAGATAATTCTCTAATTATTTGCGTCTGTTGTTTTGTCATGGTACAACTCCTCTACAATCATAAGTGCGAAAAGGAATTTCCCGGTCTGTGATAATTAGCCCGGCCTGCAGTCGTCGTTAGTAGGGTTTGATCAACAGGTCTCTTCCATCTATGAAAATCATATTCCAAGCATTCACACAATTAAAGAGTTTGTTGACTAGTTGCGACTTTGTATTAGGGCATGATTCTGAGCAAGATTTGTTAAATTTCAGACCCAATCCTGGTTTACTTCGGTAGTATGGCTCCCAGCTTCACAAAGATAATTTCTGGCCTGGGCCTGTTTCTTTCGCTCTCGAGAGTCAAGCTCCTCGTTTCCATATTTTCACAGCCCCGCCTTACCACTATGTGTGTCAAGGCCTCCCCCTGACAGAGGTCAGTTTTAAATGCCTTAACTCCACGGCTTAATGGATTTTGGCCGTGGATCGACAACTCTCCACAATTGGTTCCTGAGGTATGGAGGCCTCTCATTTCTGATGAAATTAATATCTACCCCTGTGCTAAGGGTTTCTTTATAGTAAATTTTGAAAACTATGAAAGCAGACAATGCATTTTAGATTCTGGCCCTTGGTTTTGGGAAAAATCGGGCCTATTCACGAAGCCATGGAACCCATCATTCGATCCCTCAACAATAGTCATAACCTCAGCACTAGTTTGGGTCAGATTTCCAAACCTACCTTTGCATCTCTGGAATCTCTCCTTGCTAAAATCCATTGGAAATGAAATTGGGAAATTTTACTGTAGATGCCCAGAATCAGAGGAATATGTTAGAACCACCTATGCACGCATCTATGTAGAAATGGAATTCAGTGTCGGATTCCCAGCTGAAATAATCCTAACAAGCAAAAAATATGTATGGAACCAGAAACTCGACTATGAAAGTGTCCTCTTCAGATGTCAATCCTGGTTTGAGACAAGCCATCTAGCCAAAAATTGCCCAAAAGTCTCCAAAAAAATTCTACCAGAAAGAATCACCATAGATCTCCATGGTGGGAAGGAGCACAAAAGGAACATTACACTATCACCAAGGAAGAATATTCTCTAGAAAACTCTGAATCGCAAAAAATCAGACAAGATAGAAACAACCCTCAAGACAAGCAGGGGGGAAGGCCTGCCCAACAATAAAAAAACAAACTCGATAGACCCTTAAGCATAAAAAATTATGAGTATTCGAATACTGCTAAAAATAAATCTTCATTTAGCAGCAAAGAATATCTCCCAGATCCCAAAGATAAGACACCAGTGTCCCAAGAATCAGAAGAGATGAGGAGGTGCAAGATAAAGGATGTTGGAAGACTGTAGAGAAGAAAAAGAAAGCTACAAAACCAATCTCGCCAAGAAAGATGAGAAGCTAGACAATTAAGAACTAGAAAATTATAGGTCCGATAGACCAAATTTTGGTCTGAGTGGACATTAACCATCATCGTCATCATCATCTAACACAATAGGTATTTTTAGACAATATGTTTGTTTTTCAGTTGGAATAGTGTTAATGAAAATTGTTTTTCTAGAAGTTGAATACAAAGGAAATGACATAGCAATGTGGACTTCTTGTCGACTTGAAATTTGTTGCATATTTAGCAATGTGTTTCCAAGCTTACAAATAGTTTCAATTTTGTTGTCTCCACAAGATATCAAATTTTCTCGAATTTGTTTGAATGCAGTTGTCATGGAGTGATCCATTTTTGTCATATAAGAGCTTAAATATGTTGTTGCAACATAGGAATCTAAAATAAATTGAGCATCTGTGTTTGCTTGCCTCAACGAAGGGATTTTTTTGAAAATTCATTTATCCACACATCGCAAGGATTTATTTTGAGTAGTACAATTGGCTTAGTAATATAAAATCATAAGAGCATGGTGTATTATTTTTTTTATAATTCCAAGATCGGCTAAAGATATGGAAAATGTTATGCTTTTTTAATAGGATTTGTCCTGTAGAAGAAATGAATTTTTCTTTTTCATTGTTTTCATTGCATAAAGTATGAAAGATACAAGTTTCATCATTTGGTGGGATAGGGAAACCAAATCTACAAGTAGAATTTTTATGTTTTTTGCAAGTTTTTTTATGTGGTGATGAGTTTGAAATTGAATCATTTGATTCGACAAAATTGTTGAATCACAAGTCAAATACCGGTCAATGAAACCTATGGCATTGACATCAAGGGATTGTTGATATATCGGTGCATTTTGAATCCAAAGTAATCCATGGTCATGCTATGTTACTCGACTTGAAATTATGTAATAAAAAAATAATATTGCACTTGAAAAATAATTCATTGTTTTTTGTTATAAAGGAACATAGTGACGAGATTCTATGCCTATAATATTGAATAAATATGACCAATTAATGTTTGATCAATGTGTCAATGCATTCATCATCAAATTTGTTTTCCCGATTTGTTATGGAGTCAATACTTTGTTTTTTTAGTGCATTTATAAATGATTCACAAATATGCTCAACACTAGTGAATGTGACAAAGAAAGTCTATGTGCCAAGCTATCGTATAATTTCAAATATATATTTTCATAAATGTTCAAATTAGTCAGGAGATGTGCAAATTCTTCTTAAAGAATGATATGAAATTGGTGATTTTAAAAATTTCTAAAGATGGCTTTTATTTTTAACGTCTTTAGAAACTACTTTTTGTCCTTTCAGCCCTCCTTTGTGAATATAAATCCAAGCTGAGTTAGAAACTTGGTTTATCAAAATAAAAATTTCTTTAAAAATGATGTTTGTAATATGTGTTGAAATTTCACTGAACATGTGCAACAGTTCCCATTGTGAAATTTTTTGATACGAAAAGTGATTGATAACATCAGTAGGGTGACTTGATCTAAAGAACAATGTCAAGAAGTTCAGTGAGTCTTCATAGAATTTTTCTTGAAAAATACCCAGGGGACGAAACCCTTCAGAAGGTGAAATTTGTATTATCCTTGTATCAAGATCATGGATAAGGTGGGCCTATGAATAACCATGTACAACTGTTTCAATTTCTGGCTCTAGATCATTATCTGCATTTGGTGAGTCTATTTCCTTAATTTTTGGACTATCATTCTGATGATCTTTCCTACATTGATCAAAATGATTTTTCCATTCATAGTTGATTACTATTTGTTTGCTCTTGTATAGAGATGTGTTGCACAAGTCATGTAATGCATGCATCACTTTTTTGGGTCAAATATTTCCAGACAAACATACATTTTTGTATTCCAATGTTCTTTTTAGCATAATTCCCACTGTCATATTTTCATCAATATCTCTAGGCAATGATATTATGAATTCTATCTAGATTGGAAGGAACATTTATGATTGTTCATGTTAATCCAATTTGTGATATTTTGTAACCAAGTTGTCTTGTTTTTGCAAAAGTCATTCTTGGTGCCACTAATATCTCTTCCAAATATGTCAATTGTACAATGATGATCAATTTTTCATTTCGTCAAATATGAAGAGGTGATGCAAATGTAGGAACTTTTTCATTGAGTATTACATTATTACAAGATTTTCATATTTGTTCATTGAGTTTAATGGCTTTGAAGTTTGAAGCATGCATATGTAGGTGTGTCTTGGATTGATTTCAAACATGCACCGATTGCTTTATTTGACTTTACATGTTGTTTGTGCTTCTTTTATTATAGCACATTATGCTTGTATTGCAGATTTCAACTAATGTAAGTGAGTGTACCGCTTACTATATCCATTGGAAAAATAATTAGACACTTCTTTGTTATTTTGTGTCTCCATTGAAAAAGAATTATTGTCCTCATTTGATGATGTGAAATCCTTTGATACTTCAACAATTATTATTATTATTATTTTGTATTTTCAATTGAAAAATGTTTTAATTAAGTAGAACATCTAGTAAACCTAGATTCTTTGCTAACAAGATATATAAAAGGTACACTTGAGTTCAACTGACATTTTCCTCTTTTTGGGATTCCTTGGAGCATTTGTGGTGTCTTGTCATTGTCATTAATATTTTTAGCATTCTGAATTTCCAGAATTCCATGGAAATGTGCATGTGATGTGTTAGCACTAGAATCAACACTTCGATTGTAACAAGCGCCTGACAAGACACATCTTAAGCTCAAGGGATTTTTGTAACATCCCCAAAAAGGGAAAATGCAGTAATACTGTAACACAATATAATAATTGCAATTAAGTAAACTATAAATCTAAAGACAACATCATAATATACAGAGAAGTTGAGCCTTTTTATTAAATGGAGATGATTCAATTACACAATGTACAAAAGATGAGTGGATCTAGCCAAAGAGGTGGCCTAGAATCACCCTGCAAACATCCTGCAACTAGCACTGCGTAACTGGTGAGCTTACAGGAAGAAATATTGTGTTGTCCCTTTTGCTTCTGATGTACATGAAGCTGCTGCAAAAGGAAATGCATATATATGGAGCTCAAGAGCTCTGATGATGTCAAGATTCAAGATCTGGCCAATGTGATGTGAACCCAAGATAACCCAGAAAGTATTTTCCAGATCTACAACTTTGGAAAATCACCCTCCTAGGGTTTGGTCCTTTGACTGTTGGGTTATACAGATATGAAGCTAGATATGATACAAATATGGCTGCAATATGTTCTACAAATAGATCTGAGCTTCGAGGGTTGATCCCTCCTTCAGATCTACAAGCTAGGAGCTTGAGATCTTGTCTCCTCTTCTTCCTCCTTCAAGTTTCAGCAATTGAATATGAAACTACTATAGAAACTGTGTTGTACAAGAGGGAAAGGCTCTATGCCTGTTGAAATGTGCTACAATAAACTCCAGGCTGATGGAAATGGTGATGGCAAGGTGAGGGGATGATCCCTCACATGATTACTATCTGCAATGATGGATTGCACAATTCTTGATGGGATTGCTACTGATAGGAGGTCAATAATATTTGGCCTGGTGCTAGATCTGAAATGAAGCCATGGGAATGCTAATCTTCAAGCCCAAGGTGATAGGAATAATCCTACACCGGTTCTCCAGCTGAAATACTGAAGACAACCTCCACCTCCCAAACTGATATTCAGAAATTGCGTAATTCCTGAAGGTAGATGTTCTGCAGAGAATGGAAATGATATGTGGCACCAATTCCAGATGAAGAATGAAGTACAACCCTCTTCCAAGAGCTACTCAATAAAATAGGTGGGATTCCCAACTAGGAACACCCAGTGCTAAACAACACTTGCAATCTTAGCTAAATAGCCAAAGAAAGCATGGAATTTCAACTGAAAATTCCATATCTAAACATACCCTTACATGAATAATCAAAAGCATGCCTTCAGTGTTTCCTTCATCTCCTTTATATAGTTTATGAGCCTTCCCATGCCTTGATCCACCTCTAAACTGCATTGTGCATGTGGACATAATCCTCCAAGTTTGACTGCGCTGTCTCTCCAAGTCCTCCATCATGTATAGATGCAATTTACACCCTCTCCTTCATGTGTGCATTAATTGTACTACTTCCTCCATCACTTCATCATGAATGCTCTATGATATTTCATTAGATGCCTTCCATGATCTCAGTTCACTGCTTCAACCTCCATGATCTATCTCATTAATGAGACATGATCTCCACTCCATTCACATTAGTAGTTTCTCCACTACCCCATTATGTATATCTAGTCTTAATTAATACACATTCACACATAAAAGGTGGATATTTATTCATCTTGAGGATTATGGGCCCCTCCACCCTTTTATTTACTCAATTAATTAAGAAAATTAAGAAATCTAATATTCCAAATATCATGTGAAAATTTGGGAATATTACAGTCCTCCCTGGAAAATTTTTGCTTGTCCTCAAGCAACTGCAAAAGTAGATGCAAAGACATCTATTCCCCTCCAAATGGCACCCACATAAGGAAGGCCTCCTCCATTTGTTGCAATGTGTCATGCATGTTTGGTTCCAAAGTTGTCTCTCAAAAATGCATAGAATGACTTTCAACTGTATGGTTAGATGTCCTCCTTTTACCATGAGGTACCAAGTGAAAACCATAAGATGTCCAACATCATCATCAATACATGAGATACATAAAACAAAGTGGTTCTTCTCACAAAGGAAAAGTCCCATCTCGCAAAGCATTTATTCATCCCATGTTTCATGAAGTACATTGAGCATTGACATGCCCTCATCTTTAGTCCTGTTGGCCATGTTGGTTCCAAGCATCATTCCAACATTATGCAAAAGAAGAAATAGAGATATATGGGTAGAACAAAGTGTCAAACCATATTCTCCCAATAGTAACCACCAGAGTAGCGCCCTTTGCTGCCATCCTCCACCTCCCCCATGCAAGATGGATAAGCCAAACTCCCTCAAAATCAACCAAAGAAACAAGAGATATTGCTGCCTTTTCACATCATCATGTGAATCATGGAGCAAAAACAACATACTGAAGGACATATGGAATGTCATATCATCCCATTACAAATAAACTCCATTATCACACATCATGAGAGTATTATGCCATATTATCAACAATACAAAACACATAAACAAGGGAGATACCATGTGATGGCCAAACTCTCTTAAGGACATGTTGAGGTCTCAGAAATATATGGCAATAACAAGGGGGATAAACACCCGGTCCGGACCTTAAAGCGGCTCCTTTTCCATTTGGAATGGTGGTTCCAACTGGTCAAACTAGGTCCAGTTACCTTTTCCCTATTGCTATTGGTTTAAGATATGTCTTTATTTTCCAATAGGCAGGGATATTAGGTCGATTCTTGTCACTGGTCAGGCAAGAGAATGACCCTTAAACTGTTTTAATGGTACATCCAAATCACCACTAAAATCTACCCTAAAGTTAACCTAACATAAACTAAGAGTTAATTTATCCATGCCTTACTAAGTTATTCTATGTAATATTTATTGTTAATTCATAAATCTAATGTAATCTATAATTTGTATTAACTATATTAAATCTATGTTATTTTATTAAACTTATGTTAATATTAATATAAAATGTATATATTTAACTAAAACATAAACTAATTAGTAATTAAATCTAACAATGTAAATTTAATTAAATTTAATTAAATCTTATTAAATCTTATTAAATCTTAGATTTAATAAGATTGATCCTAAGAAATATTAATATCTTATTTAATATTAAATCTAGTTATATCTTATTTTTCTAATTCTATTAATAGTGAAGAGAAAATATTAATTATCACTAACTTGTAAAAGTTAATTCTATATTTAGATTTTATTAAAAACTAATTTAAACAATCTTTGAAAAGGACCAAACTAATATACACAACATATATAGTTACAATTCCTTTTATTGATGTATTAATGATATAAAATTAAAGAATTAGATCAATATAAAGGTTTGATCAATTTTGAGGGTTTGATCAAACCTCACCTTAATGAGTGCACCTCTTTAAAGAGACCTTAATGCATAATTAATCTATAAATGCAAAATTGATTTAAAACATAAATCCTATCTCGAACTAGAATGGGATAACTATCTCCTAATCTAAGAGAAAATTAAGTAAAACAGGGGGAATGACTGGTATAATTCATCACGTGATTTTGTATTAATTAAAGGAAAATTTTCACATTAACTAATACAAGTGAAAACAAAATAAACCTGTAACTGAATAATAAATAATTATCAATCACCACAGGAATACTTGAATGAATTAAAATTTTATTTAGATCTCATTCTGTCGTGCAAAGATAGCTTTAACAAGGCTTCAACAGTAAAATATTGATGACACAAAAATAGTGTATAATATCAAAGAAACATAACACTGTTTAGAATTGAGATCAAAACCAAAAATGAAATTTTAATAGTAAGACAATAATCCTCTGTTCCGATAATAGTACACAAGAACACGAATTAATTAAAAACATATTAAAATTATATTACCACAGTCCTGAGAGCAGCTCTGACCCTAATGAAAGTACCCACAATAGTGTGAAGCCCCTTTATAACAGAGCCATAGATTCTCTACAATCAAACTCTAAACACTCTGCAATAGTGCAAAATCATAAATCGATCAATTACTGAGAAATCCCTGGTGCTGGATCTGCAACCCCTGTAGAATGGATCGCCTCTCCTTCGAGTATTTCCGTAGAGTTCCTCCCCGTCCAGTTTCCTTCCAGCCCCTTATTATATCGAAGAGATGATTATTTATACCAATATACCAATATTTACAATCCCCCATATTTCTCAACGATAGAGAGATAAATTATAAATCAAAACAGAATGATTGCTTCGGTTTCGGTTCTGTCCAAAAGTAGATGACCATAGTTAAGAACATTGCTCAATTTAGCTTCTACTTTGATGAAATTGTCTAACTTTTTCTGTACTGATAGGTGAAATTAAAGGACGTGGTATTCCTTGAACATCTGTTTCAATAGCTCTGAAACCCATTAAAACATTTGTTTGTCACCCAGAGGGGTTTCTTTGGGAACGTTGATTGGATCTCTTCATCATCGGCAACCATGGAAGCTTCTTAAAATAAGTTCTTCGAGTTGGATCACATATCGGATAGAGATTGTTTCAGTTGAGCATATTTCCTAGTTTGGTGCGCACAAATGGTGACAAGTGTTTCGTAAAACTGTGGATAATCCGGCAAACTCTTCCGTAAATCAATCAATCTCCTTTGTCTGTTCAACCAATCTTATTCCATGCAGAGGAGTTAACTGTATTTGTTTTCGCACGCTGGCCACAAAATTCTCTCGAGATGATAAAAGGAACGTTGAGTGCTGGAATACGTGGATTAATAATTGATTGTAGAAGCCAATCCCATTTATTTATATCAATGTATATACCTAGATGATAAAAGGAACGTTGAGTGCTGGAATACGTGGATTAATAATTGATTGTAGAAGCCAATCCCATTTATTTTTATCAACGTATATACCTGCAAGACAAGAAACAAACGAAAATGATCACCGAGATGATTTTTGCAGTTATCATGGGCAGCCAGCACAGAAAATCGACAATATATCTCTCGTTGCATAAAATGATGGGGGTGACGTATTAAGATTTTTATCATTTCAAATATAAATGGAAAATTTGAATAATGCGAAAATGGATTTGAGTTTGGGATCGAATCCCATATTTTCTGTGTGTATATTAACTTTACGTCACCATAGTTAATTGAATATCAATGATCTTAAAATATCTCTTCTGGCTCGATGTTTGTTTTCAATAGCTTAATTCTGTGGTCAATGTGGATACTTTAACAACATTCTTGCCTTTAAATTTCACATGTCGGTGATAACTCTCATGGTCATGAGGCATAATGTGGCGATGTATCATTCATACCAGATGTGGGTGCGCATAAAAGTGTTGCATCATCCATTAACCGAAACATGCTCTTTCACATAATTTTATGTCATTTTTATGTTTTTTTATTTATGTTTCAAAGTTTATCATATTCTCATGTTATTGTATGTCCTCATTGAATAAAATATGTTTCAATAAAATTTTCCCTTTTTCATCTTATGTTTGGAATATGATACATTGGTATTTGAAATTACAATCACATATAATGTTTTATTTTATTATATATTTCATTTATGATTTGTAATTCCTATGTGCGTTGACTTGACTTCAAATGTGAGTTTAAAAACCCATTAGCCTAAACTTTTTACATTTTTTAGTGTTAATAATTAATTTATTAAATGCAGGTGTCAAGCCAAGTACGTAGATAAAGAACGAATGTAATCTAATATGCAATATGATGTGGTGACCAAAATTATGACATCATTTCATCACAACCCATTTTGTGATATAGGTATCAAACCAAGTGGAGGAGACAACAACTGATATGACCAAAAGTGGAATGTGAAGTGATGTGCCAAACCATCTAAAAGAAATGTCGACTAGTGAGATAAAGATCATAGAATTCAAAATTTACCAACCTATCAGTAAGAGAGGGGTTAAAAAATGAAGGGTCCCTATTATTTTCTCGGAAAATTATGGGGGGGTTGTTGGCCAACAACAGGACAAATGAACATGCCTTCTTTTGTTGCATTCCATCATTGATACCCAAGGCATGAATCATAAAATTATGAGCTATTGGGTGGTAACCATACTCACCCAAGAGCAGCCAGCATAGCCATGCCTCCTTCTTCATTACATAAGTGTTTTTCAGGGCATGGATCAAAGAAATAGGAGCCTTTGGGTAGTAACCAAACTCACCCAAGAGCAACCAACGTAACCAAGCTTCTTGTTGGCCCATGTCATATATATGCAAGTGGTCATGCAACCCCTTGCTTATCATCCTCACCCACTCATCCCACTGTGGATGATGAATGATGTACTGCATAAACATGGTATCCTCCCTTTGTAGAATACCATCCTTCTCAAACTGATGAAGAACTTTGCACTCCATGAAATGTTGAAGTGCACCTCCAATGAGATCTCTTAATGAGACCTTCTTCTCATCAATGGCCCTCCAAAACCAGTGAGGTTTTGGATCTGCCGTAGGCAGAAGTTTCTCTTTGAGCTGTGAGATGGTCATTGAGAAAGTGTCATCTAGAAAGGAGAAAAGATTTCTCATCTCAAGATGTCTACCATTTATCATCTTTAACTCCATTTCTTCATGAGTGAAGCTACCTTCAGAATGCTCCAAGAATAATGGGGCCTCTTCATTATCACTGCTACTAAGTGACAATGTTGTAGATCTGCATGGTAATACATATGCTATCTCAAAGCAAGGCACAATTTTGATCTCATAACCAGCCATTGTAAATAGGATCATGCTCATCCCATTTTCTAAAACTCTACACTTCAACTCAAAGGGTTAAATGTAGCTCAACAACGATGAACTGGATATCTCTTAATCTCCTCCTTGATTATATCAAGGGTCCTCTGCGCTGTGATATGTGCTGCTTCAAATCAGCATTTTGATCTAACCCTTGGTTATGCATTGGCCCTGATGGCATGTCCCCATAAGTTTCAATAAGATCTACTGAAACAATATGTGATGAAATTGCATGCATACTTGGATCAACTGATGTGTGGGAACCTCTTTCGAGAACACAAGAGTTCCTTCAACTGGGACAATGGTGTCTCCAACTGCTAGTAAGAGTGATGGCTGCTCTTCTATTAATGTACCAGCATTGGAATCTTCCTCCTCTTACTCATGCATCTCCTGAATCGTGCATGGGAATATATGTGTCAAGAGCTCAAGACCATCTTGCAGAGTTGCAAGTGTCTCTTCTCCGGATGCAAGTACTTTTTCCGCAGGTGGTGAATGTAGTGACCCCTTTTCCAGAGTGACAATAATGAAACCCTCCTTTATTTCCTTAGGAAATTTCTCTTTGTGATACACCTCTGGTTTTCTCACATCAAACTTCCTTCTTTACTTGTGAAAGAAATATGAATATTTAGTCACCTTAACATGCTCCATGTGACCAAACTACCAATTATTTGATTCACCTAGCAGATGAAGTGGTGCAATTTGGACAACCTCTTTTTCAGCCACAGGATGTAGCCTAAAAAATGTATCTAACTCTTTCCTCCAATCCTTAATAGTGCTTGAGGAAGATCCATCAAATGTAGGCAAATAGAATCTATTGTGCCTCCTTCTTCTATTACTAATATATGATCTTCTTTCTTCTTGGAGTTCGAATATTTCTTGGAGAGTTAGACTCTTCTTGAATGGTCTAGATTATGCCTTGCACTCTTCAAGATACAAACTGAGAGTCTCATAAGTCTCAGGATCTTCCCTTTCTTTGTTGCTATACCATTCACCTTCTTCAAAGAAAGTGGGAATAGATATATGAGGAGATCTATGATTCTCCAATTTTCTTTTTTGTTGATAGGAAGTGTTGGGACCTTCCTCATCAAATCTTCTTCTTGGATCCTCTTTTTGCTTCTCCCTCTTCATTTGATTGACCTCTTTGGAGATATATTGCATGGATCTAAACAGAGGAGTGGAAAAAATATAATCCACCTTCATGATAGATCTCATCTATTTGCTTCTTCTTTTGATTAAAAAGATGAAGTGTCCACAAGCTGAGCCAAACATCATGCTCTGATACCACTGTAATATCCCCAAAAAGGGAAAATGTAGTAATATTGAAACAAAATATAAGAACTGCAACTAAGTAAACAATAAATCTAAAGATGACTTTAGAATATACAGAGAAGTTGAGCCTTTTTATTATATGGATATGATTCAGTTACACAATGTACAAAATATGAGTGGATCTAGCCAAAGAGGTGGCCTAGAATCACCCTGCAAACATGCTACAACTAGAACTACGTAACTGGTGAGCTTATAGGAAGCAATATTGTGCTTTCCATTTTACTGCTGATGTACATGAAGCTGCTGCAAAAGGAAATGCAGATCTATGGAGCTCAGGAGCTCTGATGATGCTAAGATTCAAGATCTGGCCAATGTGATGGGAACCCAAGATAACCCAGAAAGGATTTTCTAGATCTACAACTTTGGAAAATCACCCTGCTAGGGTTTGATCCTTTGACTGTTGGGTTATATAGATCTGAAGCTAGATCTAATCCAAATATGGCTGCAATATTTTCTACAAACATATCTAAGCTTTGAGGGCTAATCCCTCCTTCAGATCTACAAGCTAAGAGCTTGAGATCTTGTCTCCTCTTCTTCCTCCTTCAAGTTGCAGCAACTGAATATGCAACTGCTAAAGATAATGCGCTGTAAAAGAGGGAGAGGCTCTATGCCTGATGAAATTTTCTTCAATAAACTCCAGGCTGATGGAAATGGTGATGTCAAAGTGAGGGGATGATCCCTCACATGATTACTAGCTGAAATACTAGTAACTTCCTTCCTCCTTTGGATCTACAATGATGGATTGCACAATCCTTGATGGGACTGCTGCTGATAGGAGGTAAATAATGTTTGGCCTGATGCAAAATCTGAAATGAAGCCCTGGGAATGCTGATATTCAAGCACAAGGTGATAGGAATAATCCTATATCGATTCTCCAATTGAAATACTGAAGACAACCTCCACCTCCCAAACTGATATTAAGAAATTGCGAAATTCCTGAAGGTAGATGTTCTGCAGAGAATGGAAATGATATGTGGCACCAATGCCAGATGAAGAATGAAGTAAAACCCTATTCCGAGAGCTACTCAATGAAAGAGGTGGGATTCCCAACTAGGAACACACAGTGCTAAACAACACTTGCAATCTTAGCTAACCTACCAAAGAAAGCATGGAATGTCAATTGACATTTACAAATCTAAACATACCCTTACATGAATAATCAAAATCATGCCTTCATTGTTGCCTTCATCTCCTTTATATAGTTTATGAGTCTTCCCATGCCTTGACCCACATCTAAACTACGTTGTGCATGTGGACATAATCCTCCAAGTTTGATTGCGCTGTATCTCCAAGTCCTCCATCATGTCTAGATGGAATGTACACCCTCTCCATCATGTTTTCATTAATTGCACTACTTGCTCCATCACTTCATCATGAATGCTCTATGATATTTCATTAGATGCCTTCCATGATCTCAGTTCACTGCTTCAACCTCCATGATCTATCTCATTAATGAGACACGATCTCCACTCCATTCACATTAGTAGTTGCTTCACTACCCCATTATGTAGATCTAGGCTTAATTAATCCACATTCACACATAAAAAGTGGATATTTATTCATCTTGAGGATTATGGGTCTGTTGTGAAACCAACTCCAAAAATAGAAGAAAAGAGAGATCAACGCCTTAGAAATCAACCACTTCAAGGGAGCAACCTCCAATACATTACATAAATGAACAATTCTTGGATGTTACAAATGTGCAAAACCTCCTTCTATATATAGGAGTCCATAGGCCCACAATATAATTCTAGCCGACCTAACAATAACAATGTAAGGGCATAATAATACCAATATTGGGGTTACAGGGGTTCGACAATAACAATAAGGGGGCTACACTAATAACAATAAGGGACTAAACTAGTAATATAGGGACCTAACATGCCCCTCTCCTTCAAAAAAGGGTTGTCCTCAATGCTTGAGTAGCTCTGGGTGCTTCTATATAAAATTATCATCCTCCCATGTAGAATCTTCAGTGGGTAAGTTCTTCCACTTGATGAGATACTCTGAAATTGATCGATTTCGTAGCTGTCAAGTTCTTGTTTCCGCGACCGCTTCAGGTTCCAATATGATCTTTCCTTCCTCATAAAGTTATGGAAATATTATTTTAACTTGAATATTGTCACCTATAACCTTATTTAAGCATGAAACATGGAAAACTGGATGCACTCGCGAAAAAGCAGGAAACTGGATGCACTCGTGAAGAAGCAGGAAATTGGATGCACTCGTGAAGAAGCAGGAAACTTGATGCACTCATGAAGAAGCATGAAGCTTCAATTTGTATGCCATATTACCAATATTTTGCAACACCTTGTAAGGACCATAGTACTTAGGTGATAATTTATTATCCTTCTTCGCTTGCTTGAGATACATTTGTTTGTATGGTTGTAGCCGTAAAAATACCAAGTCTCCTACATCAAAACTTTTCTTGCTGCGATGTTGATTTGCGTATTGTTTCATTCGATTTTGTGCCAAATTTAGGTTATCCTTTAAGAGTTGGAGAACTTCTTGTTGATGCTCAATGTGATCTTCCACTTCTTGAACCTTAGAATTTTCTATTAGAGATGATGTGATGGATGGTGGATGATATCCATAAAGTGCCATAAATGGGGTCATCACTGAAGTATAGAAGGAAGTGTTATACCACCATTCAGTGAGAGGCAACCACTTGACCCATTGTGTTTGTTTATCAGATACAAAAAAATGAAATATCCTTCCAAACATTTATTCACTATCTCAGTTTGACCATTGGATTGAGGATGATAAGATGAGTTATGAGCTAATTGAGTACCCAAACAAGAAAATAACTCCGTCCAAAAATTTCCAGTAAAAATGGGATCTCTGTCACTCACAATAACCTTTTGGTTTCCATGTAGCTTTTGAATTGTGTCCATAAATGTAGTAGCAACTGTACTTGCTTTAAATGGATGAGATAATGCACAAAAGTGTGCATACTTGGTAAGTCTATCAACTACCACTATGATGACACTCTTTCCTTCGGACTTAGGTAAACCTGTGATAAAATCCATTGAAATCTCCTCCCAACGTTGACTTGGAATGGATAAAGGTTGTAGAAGACCTGGGGCCTTAGTTGTCTCAACTTTATTCTGCTGGAAAACCAAAAATTCCGCCACAAAATTTTGAATATCAAATTTAAGGCCATCCCAAAAAAATTCTTTCTTCACCCTGTGGTAAGTTTTAAAAAATCCTAAGTGTCCTCCTAAAGGAGAAGTGTGCAATTCCAAAAGAATATTTTGTTTTAGTTGGGAATTCTTACAAAGATATAAGCGATCTTTGTACCATAAGGAATCATTTTTCCAGCTAAATGTATCAGATGTACTAGGATCTTGCTGCAACTTTTGAATGAGTGTCCATACATCTTTTTCCTTCTTCCATTCATCTCTTGCTTCGGTTATCCAATCTGGTTGGATAATAGAAATGGCACAAAGCAATGCTTCCACCTCTTCATTCTTTCTTGGGAGTGCATCTGCAACAACATTTAGCTTCCCTTTTTTGTATATTATTTCAAAGTCATAACCCAACATCTTTGTGACCCATTTTTGTTGCTCTTATGAAGATAGTCTTTGTTCCAAAAAGTGTTTAAGACTATCATGATCAGTTTTTACCTTGAAGTGTCTTCCCATTAGGTAAGTTCGCCATTTCTTTAGTGCATGTAGTAGTGCTAACATTTCCTTCTCATAAATAGGTTTCTGTAAATACTTTCCTTTGATTGGACGACTTTCAAAAGCAATGGGTCTTCCTTCCTGCATTAAAACTTCACCAATTCCATTTCCTGAGGCATCACATTCCACAATAAAGGTTTTTGTGAAGTCTGGCGTAGCTAAGACCGGTGCTAGGCACATTGCCTCTTTAAGATGTTCAAAGGCCTTAGTTGCTTCATGAGTCCATGAAAATGCATCTTTCTTCAATAATTTTGTTAGAGGTGCTGCTATTCTCCCATAATCCTTAACAAAATTGCGATAATACCCTGTTAACCCAAGAAATCCTCGCAACTTCCTTATGGTTGTGGGGACTTTCCATTCCTTAATGGCTTTAATTTTGTTAGGGTCTACCTTAACACCCTCGTGAGATACAATATGACCCAGATATTCTACCTCTTGTACTCCAAAGAAACATTTGGATGTTTTTGCATATAATTGTTTCTTCTGCAATAGTTTGAGCACCCTGTCAACATGTTCAACATGATCCTTCCAAGACCTGCTGTAGATTAGTATATCATCAAAAAATACTAGCACAAATTTTCTAAGGAAGGGTTTGAAAATGGAATTCATCAATCCTTGAAATGTAGAAGGTGCATTGGTAAGGTCAAAAGGCATGACCAAAAATTCATAATGACCCTCATGAATTCGAAATGTTGTTTTCAGAATATCTTCAGTCTTCATTCTAATTTGATGATATCTCGAACGAAGATTTAACTTGGTAAAATAAATTGCTCCATGTAATTCATCCAATAATTCTTCAATCACAAGAATGGGAAATTTATCTTTAATGGTGAGCTTATTGAGCTCCCTATAATCCATACACATGTGCCATGATCCATCCTTCTTGTGCACCAATATTACTGGAGCAGAGAAAGAACTTTGACTAGGTTGAGTTATACTAGCCTCTAACATTTCTGCAATCATACGTTCAATTTCGCTCTTTTGGACATAAGGATATCTATAAGGCCTGATGTTTGGAGGAACACTTCCTGGAATCAAATGAATAGCATGATCATGATCACGAATAGGTGGGAGTCCTTTGGGAGTTTCAAACACCATTGGAATGATTGTGCAAGACTTTTTGGAGATCTGCAGAAATAGATGATTTTGATTTTGGAACTTCTACTGAGCATAATTTTGCAATTATGCCTCGTTGTTATTTCTTCAGAAGCTTTGTCATGACATTAGAGCTTATTATCTTTCCTGGATTCCCTACGATACCTCGTCATTCGACTTCCTTTCCTTTTGAAAAAAAATTCAAGAAAATTTCTTGAAAATTAAAAGCTATCGTCCCCAAAGATTGTAACCAATGTACTCCTAGTACAACATTCACACTTCCCATAGGAATGGAAAGCATTGGACTATTCAATACATATTCCCCCATGGTTAGCTTGATATTATGGCATTTTCTAGAGCAATTTATAGTTCCTCCATTTGCAACCATCACTTGACATTCTGGTGCTGGGTATAGGAAACAATTCAATTTCTTGGCTACCTTACAATGAATAAAATTATGGGTACTACCTGAATCAATCAACACTATTAACTTTTTCTTCTTGATATTTCTTTTTATATTGAGAGATTGAGGAGTGTTAATTCTTGCCAATGCATTACACGACATGATCGAACTCATTTCTTCCTCTTCTAGGGTTGGTTCCTGGTGTATATCCTCTTCTTTTGAATATTCTTGTTCATTTTATTCTTCCTCTTCACAATCTATGTAAAATATTTTTTTCTCAGCACACTTATGACCTTTAGTGTATTTTCTATCATAACTGTAGCAAAGCCCTTTTGCTCTTTTTTTTCCAATTTTTGTGGGGTCAACCTTGTAGGTTGTGGAATTCTAGGAGTAGCAACACTTAAATATTTATATATGTGAGTGGTAGGCTTCCTTGTCGCCATAATTTTACATTCAATTTTTCTTGCCAATCTGAATGTCTTTTCCAATGAATCAAGTTCCCAAACATGAAATTCATGTTGGATGTTATCATTTAAAGTCCCTATGAAGACATCAATCATGTGTTCCTTTGGAATATCAGTTACCCTTATATTCAATTTTTGGAAGTCCTTAATGTGCTCCACCACTGAACCCTTTTCTTTGAGATTTATCAATTGGCTAAAGAAGGTGTTGATTTTTGTATCCTCATAATGTGCTATCATTTCCTCCATAAAAAATGATCAAATGACAATTTTTTTACAGGAGCAAATCCATCGATACCATACAAATGTATTTTTTTCTAAATGTAAAGTTGCAATGCGTACCTTTTGTGTGTTTTGCACATTATTGAGATCAAAATATTTCTCCATCTGTAGTATCCATGTTACAGGATCCTTGCCATCAAACTTCCTCATATCCATCTTTGGAATATGGTGGTTCTTCCATCCAACATTAGAGTTTATGGAATCAAGATTAACATTTATTTTGTTCTCATCATGAGTTTCCTCTACTATCTTTTTGCCATTAGGAAACATTTCTTGTATCAAATTTTCCAAACCTTCGATGTCTAATTTTATATCATTCTTCATGTTTCCCATGTTGTCCTTCATTTTTTCATTGATCTTAGCTTCCATGTCATCCATCTTAGCTTCCATGCCCACTTCCTTGCCATCCATCTTAGCTTCCAAACCATTCATCTTAGCTTCCATGCCTTTCTTCAAACCATCCATCTTAGTTTCCATGCCTTTCTTCAAAACTTCGATTTCATTTTTTGTTGCTCTTTGCGATAGTGAAATTTGGTGCACTTTCTCTTGTAATTTTGATATCTCATGTTGTGTTTCTTCGTCTTCATGAGTCATAGTAGAGCCTTCTGAAGGCTTAATGGGTGTTGAATTCTCTTTATGGGGAATTTTAGAACCCAATACTGATATCTATTCTTCAATATTCCCTTGGAATAAATTCAAACTAATTTTTTTCAAACGAGACTTATGTAATTCGAAAAAAATACACACCTTTTTCTTGCTTTTGAGGAGCTCAATATTGAAACTGATTTATCTCTACGATTTCGGATCTTCAATATCTAAAATTTGGCCCTGAAGTAGCCCTCTGAATCTTCTTTTGAATGCCATAGGTCTGACCTGATTTGGATTCTTCAAGTCAAATTTATGCCCAATATCCCACCATGACCCAATTATGGAATGGTTTAGTAGAGAAAACTTTTACGACTTGCCATGTGTCACTGTTTCCTCCTTCGGCTCTGAAATTGATATACCGAAAATTACAGTCCGTGCAATTGCGGTCACTTTTTATAGAATCCAAATATGATGCTCAGAGAGAGAGTTATGACGTTTTTCCCACGGTCACCTATTTGAGATGAAATTCTGGAGCGTGAAACAATCCTAACTTCCACAGATCATATCACCAAAAATATTTCGAATCAAGATCTGACATTTTTACAAGAGGTTCCTTAGGATTTCAGCTTCTCTCTATTTTAGCTTTTGAAACCTCATAGAAAAAAATTATAGCGAAAATTTCGTGATGACATGTTTAGGTTAAATTTAGAAGCCTGCAAAAATACCTAACTTCCATAGATTGTATCTCTGAAAATATTGCGATCCAAGCTCTGAAATTGCGTGACGATGTTCCTTAGGATTTCATCTTTGCACTTTAAAAATTTCAGCCTCTGAAACTTCGTAGAAAAAAATTTATAGCAAAAATTCCACGATGACCTATTTGGAGTAGCGAAACCCTAGAATCAAAGGCTCTAATACCAAATTTTTTGAAACCAACTCCAAAAATAGAAGAAAAGAGAGATCAATGCCTTATAAATCAGCCACTTCAAGGGGTCAACCTCCAATACATTACATAAATGAAATTTTTTTTTATTTTACAAATGACCAAAACCTCCTTCTATATATAGGAGTCCATGGGCCCACAATATATTATTAGCTGACCTAACAATAACAATGTAAGGGAATAATAATAACAATATTTGGGTTACAAGGGTACAACAATAAAATTAAGGGAGCTACACTAATAACAATAAGGGACTAAACTAGTAATATAGGGACCTAAAAGGGTCCCTCCACCCTTTTATTTACTTAATTCATGAAGAAAATTAAGGACTCGAATATTCCAAATATCATGTGAAAATTTGGGAATATTACGATTTTCTTATAGTTGGATTATGATTTTGAAAGTGGTTGAGATTCTCATACACTGGAAAATATAAGGATTTCAAACTGATAAATCACTCACACATATGAGGGTACTAGTATTTGATGTGGTAGCAAGGATTAGTTTGTATTGTAATGGTTAGTAGAATGTGAAAAGAACATTAGGTCTATATGATAGAAGTCCATTGTTAAGAAGAAAAGGAGACAAAATATTTCAGACCTATAATGTATTGATGAAAGAATGCTTATTCAATACTTACAAGAGTCTCATCACACATTTAAAATATTTCCATCACAACGAATGCTTATGAATATACTTATAATACACATTTTATCCAGAAAGATTGTAAAACAAGACTGATAAAAATAGACAATCATGTACATCTATATCACAAGACTAACAAAAACATGAGACATCATATGTAGATCACAATCTGGAAATGAACTGTAAGATATGGAAACACATAGGGAATAGAAAATACACACATCAAATCATTCATAAATCCTCAAGAGTGCATCTGGATATTATAAATTCAAAAAGTATACAACACAGGATGTAATGAGATGAACAAATCATGAACCATTTCCTCATTGCTTTTCATAGTGTATATACAAAAAGGTGTTTTGTTAAAGCTCCACAAAAATTGCAAGCCTGTTGTAGGAACTTTATTACAATCTTCTAAATATAGTAAAGCTTATCTTAAAAATAACATAAAGGTAGTCTGAAATACAATATTTGGTTTACACATGTATGAAGACAAAACATGATAATATGAAAATCGTAATCATCGAGTTGAGGTGGCTAACTGCTCCTCATTTCCTGGAGAAACTTCCTCCTCAAAAAGTGCAACAACTAACTAAAAATGACACCTAGATCTTTATCCACAAAAGTGCAACAACAACCAACTGAAAATGACACTTGGAAGATAGTTTCACTAGATGACACTTGGAAAAAACCATTACCACTGAGGCATCATATACTTTATCACCATTTAGTGTCATTCTTCGAGACCAAAATAAAGAGCTACCTTTTTATCTTCTTATATAAATTCTGGAAAAAATATCTACTTTTCGGAAAAGGTAGCTATTTCTGATAACTCTGTAGATAGGAAAAAAAAATGATATTCTTCAGTTTTGACTTGTTTTAGATGTTCAATCATTAAAAATATAACACAGAAGCCAACAACCTAAGATCTTTTGCCTTAGTGACCCTCTTATTTGGTTTCCTCTTTGGTGCTTGCTTTTTCTTCTGAGTCTTCTTCTTCCCTTGATCATTTTCTAGACTCTCACCTATGTTTATTATCTCATATTTAAGAGCAGGATTCGCTATGAGCTTACTAGCTAACCTGAGATTATTCTTTGGTCTGGTATGCGGCCTTTGAATCTATGGATTATGAATATATGAAGGCCTCCTTCTTCCATGGATGACTCTTCTTTTCTTCTCCTCTTCAAACTTTGTTTCATTACTCTCTTCCTCAAATGATGAGTATGAGTGGATTGTTACTTTCATATTTCCTTTAGCCAATGAACTTAGAGATGGAGAAAGGTGTTCTAAGCTATTGTTAGTTCATCTGATGTAGTCTCTGAAACTTGACTCTTTCCCTTAGATGATGTTTTGAGAGAGGAGTAAACCTGTGCTAGTTGGTTCCTCTACTGCTGGAGTCATATTGACTTCTTCATTCTCCTATCTAGTCTCTAGAACAGGGCTTGGTGCTAATGTTTCAGGGTTGACTTCCATTGAAGATCCTTCTAACAGAATGAGTCTTCTTCTGTGTTTACTCCTTGAAGAGGAAGCTACCACTTCCTTTTCTTTAGAAATAGCATTTTTGTTAAGTAGAGCGGCCTTTTGTTTAAGATTTCTTGCATGTTCTTGCCTGAAGACTCCAAGGTTTATGGTTCCTTAGGTAGAATTCTAGTATAAACCTCCTTTGCTAGTTGCATCATAAGTATAAGAATGGTGGTTTTAAATCTAGCTCTTCTGGATGAGTTTCTTGTCTGCCTTCTTGATAGTGAAGAAGATTGACCAGTTTGTGAAGGGGTCAGTATAGGTGCAGAGCTTAACTGTTCCTCCTGGGTCTTCTATCTTGAAGGCCTTCCTACATTTCTCCTTGAATTAACACTGTTGAACCCTCATTTGGTAGGAAATTGTTCCATCTGATTCTATTCTTATTTAGATAATAAACCACCAACATTTTGGTTAACCCCCTGTGATAAAGATTATGGAGAGAATAATGTGGGTTTTTTTGTATCTTTTGAGACATTGTCAACAATGATTTGTAGAGGAAGAATGAGAGATTCATAGGTTGAGAGCCTGAAATATGAGCTAAAAACCACATATGATACTGATGCACTGTGGAAAACCTGCCTTCACAGGTGATATAACGCTGCACTGTGGTGATAACTCCTTGCCATTCAGGCCTAAAATAAGAAATATGGATAGTAGGGGTACAATCTACATTTTCATGCTCAGGTTTGAGATATGGATTTAAATATTCTTTTAACAAAGTTTTTCTTTTATACCATGACTCACATGTAGCTGATAGCTAGGTAGCTTGTGCTATGATGGTCTCTGAGATTCTGAAAGTATGAGACCCCAGCTTTACCTGCTCTCCATTGAAAGAAACAACAAATGCCTGAGAAACTGCAACATTTTCTCCTAAGAACTTCTTCAAAAACCAATACCATCCAACTTCTTGGAACTATACCTTTGCACGATGATAAAAAAAATGTGTATTGGCAGGTTATGAATGGTTTACCTTACCACCCTTACCCATTCTGTTAACAGCTAACTCAACTGCTAATGCACACCTGTAAAATTGTGAACAACAACAAGACATGAAGCCCTAACTGCTTGCACGAAGGTAACAAACTACTTGCTGGAGGAAAACAAATTTCTTTGCTGTAGCTTTCTCAAGGTAAATGGGAAACAATGATCTAGATGCCCTTAATCACGGTGAGGTTAAGTGACACGAAATCAAATGATTTTAATTTTTCTGCCAACTCACTCCACCGAACATTTCACTCCATCGAATAATTAACTAATTTATACTCATACCTCAATTAATGAGTAGCATTAGATCAACTAACCTTAACAAGTAGAAGAGACAATACCATTTTAATGAACCTCCAATTATAAATAGCCACCTTTCAAAAGGGTAATACCTCTTGTTTTAGCAGACCTTCAATTATTCCAAAGAGTAGTGTCTTTTCACCTGAGTAATTCCTTTTCACCTCCTTATAAAAATTCTGAAGAAAATAGCTACTTTTCGAGAAAAGGTAGCAATTTCTTGTTATTCCTAAAATAACAGATGAATCTAAAATTTTATCCTTAAACCCTTGGATAGAAGATATAATTATGTATAAATAATACTTCTCAGACTAAATCCATGTCCTTAACTACTCAAGGTAGTTAAAAAACTTATATAGAAGAAGATTCACCCTAATTACTATAAGACACAAAAAAAAATATTGGACTCAAAATTTTTGGATTTTGTTAAAAATGATAAAAAAATTGACACATTTTTAACCTTCCAAGGCTTCAACCATAGGATAGGGGACAAAAGAGGATCATAGACACAAATACAATGGTGACCAGACTTTGAAAAATTGTATTGCTAACATGATGTAGATATTGGTACATGCATATGGTACAAGACTTTGGAGAAAGTTTTTGATGAATAGAATCTCAAGGAAATATCTTTTGTTTCTATATTCCAAATATATATGTTAACATCAACGAGTTTACACATCCATTTTATTTCAAAACCTTTTCCCTATATATTTCCATATGCATATGTCATTGATAAGTTTATAATATAAGCTTTCCAATCATTGATACATTTCTCTTGTTCAATGTTTCTAGCATCCAAGTGTTATTGTAAGAAATTGATAGCACTATTGTCATTACAAATGAAACAATTGTAAAAATTTCATGCAACTGTTTTTCTCATATTAGACATTTCAAACCATGGTGAAAGCATGCAAATGGACTCAAACAAAGAGTCATGAAAGTCATTGAAATTTTGTCGATAGATCAAGAAGCCTTGTTAAGATAAGTTTTTTTCAATTGATAGTATGTTAAACTATCCAAGTGGGAATTTATATGGAAAAATGCATGTGCCAATTGTTATGTCTATTGAAGCTACACTTTCTACAATGCTATGTAACAAGAGTGGTTCAAAATGTCCACATGCAAGATTTTGGTTATGTATCAAAATATTATATTAACAACCATGAATATTTGAATTGAACCATAGATATGCTTGGCCATTTGTAAATATTTAATAGAGAGTCCATACACGTGGAATAGCTTTGTAATAGAGTGGAATAACCAGTTTAGGAGTTTTTTAGGTAGCCAAACATTGACTAGAACTGACAATCACTTGGAGAACCATTTGATACAAAATGCATCCCCCATAATCTAATTGTAGATGGAGCACAAATAGAAGAAGGTGTAGACAATCCTTTCAAGTACATTTCAAGATCATTAACATGATGAATATCTTGAAGGTATTCGGGAGTCAATTTATCCTAGTATGAATGTTAGTTTTGCTGTGCTAATTTCATTTTCAGATTTAAAATTTATTTTTTGATATTATGCTTGATGTACATAGGTTTCCTTGGTTGTTATGTGTGTCAAACAGGTAAAATAACTTAGTTTTATGAGTGAATTCAAGAGCATAAAGTATGAAATTCAAATGATGAATAACGACAACATAAAGAACAGAAAACCATCACAATTGATCCATCAACACAGAGTTTTGATGAAGGAGTTCACCCATCCTGGGATACATCTCCTTGGTCCAGCTTCCATGGCTTGGGCCTTTGTATTAGCTCAATAGTAAAAAACTTGTTGTTTACATGCATAAAATGCTCTTAAAACATACTCCAATGAGTTTTTAATGTCAAAATCTATCAGAAATTACTATCCATTCTCTCAATTTGGCCTTCAATTGATCTAGGCATGGTCTTCCCTCTTGGTGGCCCTGGGCTTCAATTTTCTTCAAAGTGACAAAAAACATGTAGAATTGCTCCTCTACCTCTGCAACATGTACCAATGTTTTCAGAGCATGCCAATCTGCTAGAAATGACTCTTCCTGAGCCAAAATTGGTCAAAATTGCTCAAGATATGGCTCATTCAATTTTTCTTATGAAATCTCCTCAAAATCTAGAGAAGACTCCAGATAATTCCACCTAAATTGGAGAATCCACCGATTCTAGTGGCGCCTCAAACTCTTCCATTTAAAACTATGAGTTTAATTAATTTAATAGCAGATTAAGAGGGATAAACATTGTTTATTAGCGCACTAATAACGTTTTTTTATGAGCACTTAGGAATAATCATGTGGTATGGATGCATGGGAGGGGGCTAGCCCCCTCCATTTCCATCGTCGAAGTATCAAGTGGGTTGAAATGTAATATTTCTGCCAATGATAAGCATGTCTCACCCGCCGGTGTAATGGTAAAGGCCTTGAGTTAGGAGAGGGAGGTCATGGGTTCAACCCGCCCTCCGCCCATGCTATATACATGTTTTTCCACTGTTTGATATGCATTAATATGCACCCATACCATGATGTTTTAACTTTAGTTTATATATGCACCCATCAAACTTTGCCCATATATGTTATACCATAGCCTTGGGACTTTGGCTATGATTTAATTCGAACATCGTATAATAAACCAACCTTGAATTTTGATATTTGAATAATGTATATGCCATCGAATATTAACCCAAGACCTTAGGTTTATACCATAGTTTTGGACCTTAAGAAATATGAAAATGTAATGTGGACCTATGTTAATTCGGAATTTGACCACTATGTTAAATAAAATTTCAACCACCATAAAAAAAAATTGAAATTTGAACTTAGAAGTTGGAGAGGGTCTAGTAGAGGGGGCAAGTGGCGCCCTTGGATGCATCACATGTCGGCCTCTCGTTGGGTTGTCCCTCATATAAAAAAATTCGAATTCAACCTGAGGAGAGAAATCATAAAAAAATTTCACCTTCAAACCAAACTGGCGAATCTTGTTGTGATACTTGCCACAATGCCACTGGGCATAAACTGAAGAATATTCCATGCATGCTGACTGGGCTTCCAAAAATTTTCCTGTTCTGAATGATGGTTAGTAGACTATAACTTCTTCATCTGAATTCAGATTTCGACGAAGTGAAGTGTGACGGATTCCTAGAGACAGGTCGGTCACGGTCGTTCAATTTCCAATAAATTCTGAGCACTTTCATTTTTGAGCTTATATGCTAAGCACTTGACCATTTCTCCAAAATAGAAGCCTTTTTGACCCCAAAATATCTTTGATTATTGATCATGTGGATGAGGATATTGTTCCCTCACCCTTCTAGTCTCTATCCATTGAAA
The DNA here is from genome assembly GCA_034641835.2 of Pinus albicaulis. Lineage (NCBI taxonomy): Eukaryota > Viridiplantae > Streptophyta > Pinopsida > Pinales > Pinaceae > Pinus > Pinus albicaulis. The sequence goes on from CM076569.1 coordinate 719,985,718, forward strand.
TTTTCCCAATTTCATCAAATTGAGCTTTTCACAAAAAGTTAACTTTTTCCTTGATTCTTGCGACATTCTCTTGTTGTTATTGACACCGTCATGCTGCAATTTTTCTGAATTTGCAAATAAGCAAGCTATTCTTGCAGAAATAATCTTGTTCCTACCTTGGTCATTAATCAAAGGAAACTTAAAAACCGTCTCACCTTGCACACTGTCACCATGTCGATTCTTAGTTGATCTCACTTTGTACTTGTGTCAACTCTTGACCAAGTATCTTCGCCATTGCCATGTACCCTTTGGAAACCATAAACAATAATTTGTGGAACCCATTCCTTCTTTGTAAAATTTCTTTATTGCTTTCTCCTTGACATTTGCACTCTCTTGCATTGGCATCTTGTTTCCAACATTGCTCAACACTGATGTTGACTACTGCAAATGTTTTACATATTTTTCACCTCTTTTAAAAGGAAACCTGTTAGAATCCTGTAACATATTATTACAAGAATAATCATATTTTTTAAAGGTTTGATTGAAAATATCTCTATGTTTAATCATCAAAAATGTCAAATTCTGACTTGCATTAACTATCCTCTTCATTTCTCTAGCATGTATAAGAGACAAACTTGTCTTCTTCTTATGTGCTCTAACTATGTACTCAATACCATCTTTAAACAAGTGATAATTATTATCATGGAGATGAAATAATTCTTTCCTATCATACATATAAGGACTTCCCAATACAATACCTGATATATCAAGCGACACCAAATCAAGTTCAACTTCATCAAGAAAGTTTGAATTGATGGCGAATCTTAGTATGCAATTCCTTATAACCTACAATTTTGCATTCTTGCATATCCACCCTAAAGGATAAGGTCTTGGATGTCTAACAGTTTCAACGTCTAGATGCTTAACCAAGTCTTTGGAAATCAAGTTATATTGTGACCCACTATCAAAAAGTGTATCAATCTTGGTATGTTTAGAGATAACTCTAATATGGAAAAGTTATATTCTTGTATCTTCATCTTGAGTGAAATTTGAAAAATTTGAATAACTAGTGCTTGCTATGTTCTTAACTTTCAAACCCATGGTTGTAATCTTTGTCTCATCTCTTGAATATGACCCTAAGTCATGTTCAACTATAGCAACAATTTTCCACTTTTCTTTGGCTTTCAGTTTATTTGGCTTCAACTTTGGATGAAGTTGCCAACAATGGTATTCATCATGGCCAATATTTGAATAGTTTTTTCATGTGAGTTTCTCCTTCTCTCCTTTGATAGAGCTATTTCTCTTTCCTCTTCCATAAAAAATTCCCTTTCCTTTACCCTCACTTTCACTTTTCTCATTTATGTTTTGTTTCCCTCTTGCTTCTAAGTGTGTGGCTTGAACACAAACCTCATCTATGTTTGTGGGATTAAACATGAGAATAGTGTGCCTAAGGTAACTGTGCAAACCCCCAACATACTTTAACAAAGTTTCTTGAGAATATAAATTAATGCCCAAAATAAGAGCTCTTCTCCTAAATTCATGAGTATAATCTTGCACACTTTTCCCTTTCAACTGTCTAAAATTTTTCCAATCCATAATGGCCTTTTGCATGTAATCTAATGGATAGAAGTTCCTTTTAATGGCAGTAGTAAAACTCGACTAGGAAATAGAGATATTACCATAGTTTTTAATCTCTTCTTGAGTCCTTGCTTCCACCATACAAGTCCAGATCCTTCCATCCTCAAAGAATCCAATTGAATCCTTATGCCATCTTCATGAAGGTTATGAATTCTGCAATACACCTCCAATTGACGTCCAATTGTCCAATATTTCTGCATTTAAATTGTCATTATACATTGGAAGCTCAAATTTGACATCAAGTTTGAGTAAGGGTGATTTTCCTCTTATGGCTTTTGAGTGAGTGTGGGTAGTTTTTGTGGTGGAAGTGGAAGATGATGCCGATGTAGATGATGAGAATGATGAAGATGGTGGATATGGAGGTGGATTTCCTCCACTATCATTTGCACTCTTCTCTTCATCCTTATTATCATCTGAAGTTCCTTCTCCATGTGGAGGCTTAGAACATTCTCCTGCCATCCCAACAGTAAATGCATCAAACATAATTTTAACCATCCTCTTTATGTCATTGAAGTCTCTCTTGACATCATCCTCTTCTAAATTACCTCGAGTCTCTCCAACACTTGACATGATGGCTATAGATTCAAGGTAAGCTTCTGATGCTTATACCTCTTCAATCAATTCATCTTCTTGTACAACTTCTACCTCCTCAATATTAAATTCTTAAGACAAAACTTGAGGTGCTTCAAGTGCATCTATGAATGGAACTTTGGGTGAAGATGGTGCTATTGTAGCTTTCCTTCTTCTGGTCCTAATCTCAAGACTTGAAACGAAAAATTTCCCTTCACCTCTGGTCCTAATCTCAGGACTTGAAACGAAAAATTTCCCTTCACCTCTCTCCAACTTTAACCTTGTCAACATCACAAATTTTCAACTATTAAACTTGCACAAAACTCAAGCAACTATCAAGAAAATAACCTTGCCTTTCAACCAAGCTCTGATACCAACTTGATCTGAGTATGAATTCTATTTTTTCTGTGCTAATTTAATTTTTTGATTTAAAATTTATTTTTTGATCTTATGCTTGATGTACATAGGTTTCCTTGGTTGTTATGTGTGTTAAACAGGTAAAATAATAGAGTTTTATGAGTGAATTCAAGAGCATAAAGTATGAAATTCAAATGCTGAATAGCAGCAACATAAAGAACAACAAACCATCACAATTGATCCATCAACACATAGTTTTGATGAAGGATTTCACCCCTCCTGGGCTACATCTCCTTGGTCCATCTTGTGGCTTGGGCCTCTGTATGAGCTCAATAGTGCAAAAATTGATGTTTAAATGCATCAAATGCTCCTAAAACATACTCCAATGAGTTCAGAATGTCAAAATCTATCAGAATTGTATTTATTCTCTCAATTTTTCCTTCAGCTGATCTAGGCATGGCCTTCCCTCCTAGTGGCCTTGGGCTTCAATTTTATTCAAAGTGACAAAAACACCTATAGAATTTCTCCTCTACCTCTGCAACATGTACCAATGTGTTCAGAGCATGCCAACTGCTAGGAATGACTCTTCCTGAGCTAAAATTGCTTGAAAATTTCTCAAGGTATGGCTCATTCAATTTTTCTATGAAATTTCCTTCAAATCTGGAGAAGACTCTAGATAAGCCCGTGTAAATTGGATAATCTACTGATTCTAGTGGCGCCTCTAAAAATCTGCCATTTAAAACTATGATTTCAATTAATTTAATAGCGGAATAAGAGGGATAAACATTGTTTAACTATGCACTAAGTGCGTTTGTTATGAGCGCTTATGAATAGTCATGTGGTATGGTCGCATGGGAGGGGGCTAGCCCGCGAGGCTAGCCCCCTCCATTTCTGCCATCAAAGTATCAGGTGGGTTAAAATGTAATATTTCCACTAATTCTTAGCACGTCCAACTCGTTGGTGTAATGGTAAAGGATTTGAGTTAGGAGGGGGAGGTCACGAGTTTGACCCACCCTCCACCCATCTTATATACATTTGAACTTTGGTTTATATATGCGCCCATTGAAATTTTCCCATATATGTTATACCATAGTATTGGGACTTTGGTTGAGATTTAATTCAGACACCATATAATAAAACAACCTTGAACTTTGATATTTGAATAATTTATATGCCACCAAATATTAGCCCAAGACCTTAGGTTTATACCATAGTTTCAGACCTTAGGAAATATGAAAATGTAATGCGGACCTATGTTAATTCAAAATTCGACCACTATGTTAAATAAAATTTCGACCACCATAAAAAAAGATTAAAATTCGAAATTATAAGTTGGAGAGGGTCCACCAAAGGGGGTACATGGCGGCCCCTGGCTACACCACGTGTCGGCCTCTGGTTGGGCTGTCCCTCATATAAAAAAAAATCAAATTCAACCTTAGGAGGGAAATCATAAAAAAAATTCACCTTCAAACCAAACTGGTGAATCCTGTTGTGACACTTGTCACAGTTCCATTGGGCATAAACTGAAGAATATTCCTTGCATTTTGACTGGGTTGCCATGTCATCAACCTTTCACTGTTCTGCAATCTTTTTTAAGAATTCGCCTATTATGAACTGCATTCAACTGACTATAAATTCTTCATCTGGAGTCAGTTTTTGACGAAATGAAGTGCGCCAGGTTCCTGGAAACAGGCCAGTCACGGTCATTCAGTTTCTAATCAATTCTGAGCACTTTAATTTTTGAGCTTATATACTGAGCACCTAATAATCAATTCTGTATGCAATGAATGCAAAGCAGCATCATGTCCATGAGATAATCAATGTCGAAAGTGGTTTACAATTCCATGTCGTATTTCAGTTGAACTATAGCGAAAGTGAAGAAGAACAACAAATGAGTCAAATAAACAGTTACCAAGATAATAGAAGAAATGCTCTAATATATGTAAATTGAATCTAGATAACTTGTGATCAATTTATTGAAATTTTGATCCTTTCAATGCAAAACTATTTTTCATTTCCATAAACTATATTGAGACAATGTGAAAAATTGTCCAAATGTGACAATTATTTATAGCATTAATGTAACAATCCTGGTTAAAAATCCATGTAAAAAAATATAAGACCAAGGTCATGGGAAATTTATTCCAAGTTTAATGGTGAAAAAATCATCCCAACGGGTGTACATTTATTTTATTATGGCTAAAGTAAATTGGCAAAGGAATTGGAAAGGAATGAGGCATTAATTGGCATTTTATTTATGAAAATAAAGGAAAATAGGAGAAAAGCGAGGTGAAAGGTCACAGGTTGCATGTGAGGAGGAAAATGAAGGAAATTAATGGAAATTGAAGAAAATAAAGGCATCATTGATAAAAAGTCTTATGAGGATTAGTTGGTACCTTTTGTTAGTGCATTTTTGGATCTCTCTCATATTCTCTCTCTCTCTCATACTCTTGGTTACCTAGAGTTTTCTTTAAGCACTCTTGGAGAGTGTGGATACTTGGTGAGTTGGATAAAGAAGGCAAATGAGGAGTAGGAAAATGCAAGAGGACATTAGGATCAACAACTACAATGTGTTTTGATTGCAGGTACCGAGTTGCATGTATTTTTCCTTGCCAGTTTTGGCATGCATGGTGTATGAATGTGGTTTCTTGGTCATGATCTATCATTGGCATGGAGGATTTCCTATATTGATAGTGGATTTTTCTAGACTTTCCATTTCATGGATAGCCATGGAATTGTGATTTTATTTCCATCGATTATTTTCTAGTTGGTTCTCATGATTCCTTTAGTTGTGGGTTGATTTTTTAGTTCCTGGAGCCTTGGTTGGAGAATAGCTTTGGAGCCCTATGGAAAGATATTGGGTTGAGTTACTAGTCTTGGAGGCTTGGTTGGAAAAACTCTTTGGATCCCTAGGTGGGCTAAGATACTAGTCCTGGAGCCTTGGATGGAAAAAATCTCTCCAACCTAGAAACACCTAGGTTTGAGTTACTAGTCTTGGAGCCTTGGTTGGATCAAAATCTCTATAGCCCTGGAAAACTTGGGTAGAGACCAATCCATGATGGTTGAGATGTTCGACTTTGAGGTGGAATCCCTGGTTTAGGGTTGAGGTGGTTTGGCCTCTGGAATCCTTGGTTTGGTTTTGATGATGTGTTTGATGAGATCCTACATTCATGCTTGGAATATGGCACAGGGGTGACTGGCTGAAGTGAGATTTAGCTCAGCTATGCCTATGGTCAGGTGGAACATGAAACTTGGTTCCATTTTTATTATTGCAATAAGACCTCTTTTCCTCTTGTATTGATGGGTAAATATTCTTGCTATTATGTGGATCCTATGGCTGATGTATCCTTGAGGTTTTTGTTGTTGTTATGCTGGTTATAAGCATGTATTATGGAAATGATGATATATGGATCTCCTCATGTTTTGATTTGTAAATGAATGAATGATGTATCTATGACCTAATAGATGATATTGCAGCTAATTATATAAGGGCATAATTATTCTTAGCAATTCTTAGATAAGTATGTGACCCTTATGCTTATATTCATGTATCTTTCATATTTGTGACATGTTTGACAAAATTTCAGTCCCAATTGGGGATGGTCAGGCCTATTCCTGGAGTTATTTTTTGGCTTAGTATCCTTTTCATCATGTTTTTAATGGATTCCAGAAGTTACAACAAGTTCTATGTAGTGGCCAAAATTATGGGCTTGAAAAGTGCCTTAAATTCTGCAGGATCTGGCACAACATTTTTGGAAATAGTCCCTGGACGCAGGCTTGTGCATGTGTCCAAAGCCTCCCAGATGCAAGCATGCAAGCTTATGTATGCGTCTAAATGTCCAAGACCTTAAAATTTCAGTGGGACCCAGGGGCTTGATTCTTGAATGGCTGGGTTGGCTCCTAGGGGTGTTATTGTTGATGTACAATGTCCGTGTGATGTGTTTCTGTCAATTCCACTTCCACAAGGTCACCTAGGAGGTTGAATCTCATCATAGTAGACTCTCATCGCATTTTTACCCCGGTTGGATGGTTACTTGGGTACATGTGTGAGGATGGTGTTATAAAGTGGTATTAGAGCATGGTTCAACCCTCAGACTAGATGAATGGTGTGTTGGTCATGCATTCAAGTTGGTTGCATATGTGTTCCTTATGTTTGTAGTATATGTTATTGTTGCATTTGCATGGTGTTGATCATGGTTGTAGTGATATCTTTGTGTGAATGTTGATGGTGTTTTTGTGGGATGTGTCGTCATGAGTATATGGTCGTATATGCATTTTTTATGCATATCAGTGTCTATATGTGCTATGCATGCATTACCATGGTTAAGGTTGTTATCCATGAGGTCATGGTACGCAATTAGGTCATGATGATGATAATAGTATGTTATGATTCTAATGTGTTAGTTGAGATAGAGTAGGAGATGTGGATCATTAAAGTGAAGTTGCAACAATGGAATTTGGGGTAAGAGAATATCGTCATACAAGTTTGAATGCTTGGCATGCAAGTATGTGATTCATGGTTTTTGTAAGCATTAGGATTACTTATATGTTTTCCATTCTATTATTATTATGCTTACATATGTGTTAAATGCTAGTTTATCAGTGTAGTCATATTCATTATGGTTATGTGTATGCCTTTCATTCTATTGATTTTATGATTATATACATGATAGATGTTAGTTAATTAATGTAATGATATGTACACGTGTTGGTTAGTCAAGCATGGTATTAACTTGAAAATTATGTTATATGTTGTTGATGAGCATGTTATATGTTAACTTATTGTTGTTATATGTTATTTAAATTGATGATTAGGGTTATATCATTAATATTTTTATGTTATATGTATCATGCTAAATTGGATTGGCCTAGGCATCTGGCTAGGGTTATGACCTTCAGGTATGAGTAGACTTATTTGTGATATTATGTCATACTAATCTAGGTTGACTATGCATCTGTGATTTTTCTGCATGAATGACAATTTTTTATGAACTTATGATGTGAACATGCTATCTAGTTATTGTTATAGATATCATGGCCTTATTTATGATGATTTGAGGTGTTGTGAAGTTAATTGTGCTAATCTAGATTGATTGTGCAGAAAAATATAGCCTCCCTTGAGATACATTAAGGTACGAGTTTTCTTATGTTGTGTACTTGATTCTTGATTGTTTGATTATGTCATATATCTGGTGTTGAGTGTTTGATATCCATTATGTCATCTAGTTTATTATCTAGCATGGTACGTTTATAGTTTGTTTGAATGTTTGACTAATCACATGTTATGATTATGTGTATGTAATATTGCATGAAGAAATTCTCTTGATTTAAGATGATTGCACTAACACATATGCATTAAGACAATTGATATGTACTTAAGGGTAAATAGGTGATAGTTGTAGCATCATATATTATGACAGATGACTATGAGTTGATTTTTTTATTATGACTTGGTTTTTAGACTTGGTAAATGTTTATTCCCAATTAATAGATATGTTGTATTGATATTTGGAACATGTGAATAACATGTGTGTGTTCAACTACAAGGCAGTGTGATTGGAATAACAAGGTAAGGTAACTAGCTTGTTATTATATTTATGCACTAAAAATTATGTGTTTATGGTAGTATGATGCAGGGGATTGGATGGAAAAAGAGACTGCCATGAAACATTTGAAAAGGATCGGGTTGAGATTTCCCTGGGAAGCACTGGGAAGCCATGGGGATTGAGTCTTAGTGTTTTTTGAGATTTTTGTGCTTTTGGACTTTTGCGATTCGTTTGTGCTTGATTTAAAACTTTTTTATGTATGGTGCATAGCTATGCCACTTTGGTTGCAGTGTGGTATTGTTATTGGTTTTTATGGTTTTCCTTTTGTTGTTTCTTGTCCTTGTCCTTGTATTTTATTTTTTGAGCCTTGGGAATAGGTTTGGGAAAGAGGAAAGTTAATGGAGCTCAGAGAAATTTTTGTGGTACCCAACATGTAATATAATACATGGATGAACCTCAGTGCATGAGTAAGCCCAGCGGAAGATAAGACTATGAAAGTCGGTTGGACTTGTTGGGTCCATTGTGGTAAATGGATGGTGGCAACACATACATGAAAAAGGAAACAAAAAAGGTAAAGAAAGTGGATCTGAGGTGTTATATGTCTTGGCTATGTTGGGAATTGTAGTTATCAACATTTTTCATGTTGTAGACAAATCAATGAATTTCTCTCAACCTAGACCTTATGATATCTAGAAATTGTGTTGTGATCATGATTATGTTTATGTTTATATATGTATACATGTATGCATGTATGTATGTCGTTGTTTGACAGGATGATGATTGTTTTATTCTAATGATTATATATATATATGTATGTATGTTTCTATGTCACTATCTGACAGTGTTGTCAAGGATCATTCTTGTGGAGGAATGATTGCCGATGCAGGTGAATGTCATGAAGAGGTTCTTGGTCTTATGAGAAATCAAGTGGGAAGAGTAAATCTGATAGATATATGAGGTCAGTATCATGTGGACATGAATTGATATTATATGATTGTACTATGCCTATGTTTATGTTATGGATAGGTAATGCGGAGGGGTACATCAGCAAAGTTAAAGTAGTGTGATCTGTGACATGCTAGGATAAGCATGGATAGTGGAAAGACAATAAAAGCAAGGTTGCTTGTGGGGTTAGTGTGTGGTCTATGGATGTGTAGTACTATTGTTGTGTATATGTTGCACATGTTGTATATTTGATGATTGTACTTATGGTGATGTGTACATGTAACATATGTAGTATTGTGTGCCTATGATGTTGTATGCATGTTGTATATATGGTGTTGTGTTTATATTGCAAACATAGTACAATGTATAAATGGTGCTATGTACAAGTTGGATATGTTGTGTTGTATAAATATCGTACTATGCACATGTTGGATATGCAGTGTTGTGTGCATATGGTATTTTGTGCATGTTGGATATGCGATGTTTTGTATGTATGGTGCTATGTACATCTTGTATATGCAATTCTATGTACATATGGTGTTATGTGCATGTTGTACATATGGTGCTATGTACATATGGTGTTTTGTGCATGATTGTACATGTGGTGTTGTGTACATGTTGTACATGTGTTGTGTGCAGGTGGTGTCATGTACATGTAGTGCATGTAGTGTTGTGTACATGAGGTTTCATGTACATTTTGTACATATGGTGATGTGTACATGATGTATTGTGTACACATTGTACATGTGGGGTGGTGTGCATTTGGCGTTGTTTAGGTGGTGTTGTGTACATGTGATGTTGTTCACACGTTGTGCAAGTAGTGTTGCGTACATGTGGTAATGTGTAAATGTTGTGCATATGGTACTGGTATACATGTGGTATTGTGTGCATGTCGTACATGTTGTGTTGCGGTCATGTGGTACTATGTATGTTCATGGTGTAGTCGTGGTATCATGACATGCATATTCATTATGTTGTACTCTGTAGAAGTGTATGTATTGTGTTGTCTTATACACTAGGTGTAGGAGTATGTGTTGTATGCCGGTGTAAGCATATATATTGTGTTCTATTGTACTCTGGGTGTAGGTGTATGTGTTGTATGCCAGTGTAGTCATATGTATTGTGTTGTATTGTACACTGAGTGTAGGTGTGTGTGTCATATTCCAGTGTGGGTGTGTGTATTATATGGTGTTGTATATCGTATGTGGTTGTATGTGTTGTGATGTACATTGTGTGTATGTGTATGTGATTGAAGAGAAGAAAAGGCATTGGGTTCTTTCCAGGTGTGGCAACCGATCCGGTGTGTGTACAGAAAGAACAAAGGTAGAACTAAGGACGAATGAAGGATAAGTATCGATATTTCATTTTATTTCTTTTATGCATGTGATCTACTATTATGAATTATGATGGTTACATGTGATTTATGATTATAGTTTATGATGATTGCATGCGATTCATGATTTTTAACTATGAAGGTTGTGTTTTGAGCTAACCAAATGTGATATGTTTATACATGATGATTTGATCGAACAAATGGTTTGACTTGTTGTGACAGGAAGTGAACAAAATTGCAAGTATACCTTATTGATGAGCTACCAATGAGGTATGATGTGAATTTATTTTAATTTATTTTGAATCTAATGGTAGTTATGTGCTTGGTATAGGAAGCACGAAAATGCATGGTTGGGTGGTTGAAACTGATTGCAAGATTTACCAACAACAATAGAAGGAATTGAAACAGACAACAATATTTTGGTAAAGAACTTCAGGATCAGGGCCATTGTGGGACGTTGGTACCCAATAATTTCCATTGATTTCCATGAGCATGCTATGACTGGTACAAAAACAGAAGGAAATTAAACAGACAACAGTATTTTGGTAAAGAACTTCAGGAGCAGGGCCATTGTGGGATGCTGGTACCCAATAATTTCCATTGATTTCCATGAGCATGCTATGACTGGTATGATGGTTTTGAGGTAGGTATATGCCTTTGTTTTTGTATATTCTGATGTGAGGAAACCTTGCCAAGGGATGAACTTCCCGAGATGGGGGTTACAATAGAACTTGGAAGGTGTGTGACTACACGGCAGTGGGTGACCGAATTTCCCGTGGGACTGTGTAACAGAGAAGGGAAGGTCAGGGATGGATTTGTTTTGGTCATTAGCATTTCCAGATGGAATTAGATTCACATTGGGAGTGTGCCCTAGAACAATGATTCGGTAACTGTTCCCTGACGGTACAGTAGCACAAAATTGTAGCGCTAGAAATTGGATGCAGTCTTTGACTTTGACAGTGGATTATGGACTTCCATGGAAGGACGTGAATCGTGGTACTACTTTGAGGGTGGAGGTGTGAGCCTATGGATTACTTTGTTGATGATAACAGAATAATATTATTTTATTTCCTGGTCGAGAAAATGTGTATATGTGCATGTGTATATTATTGTGAATATTGTATCGAGTTGGATTTATAAAGCTCCATAAACAATATGATTATTTTTTGGTTGAAGAAAATGTGGTTGTTATTGTAAATATCATAATGAGTTGTGTTATAAAGCTCTAGTAATGGTATGTTTGTCATGTTTTCTGTGGGGGTCATTGTAAATACTACAATGAGATGTGTTATAAATATCCATGGGCATTATGTTTTGTTTCTAGAAGTTTGTTGGTTTGTAGGTGTCATTGAACACCTAGGACTGTGTACTCCGAAGGCGAAGGGTTCTGTAACAAACTTGGTTAAAAATACATGTAAAAAAATATAAGAACAAGGTCATGAGACATGTATTCCAAGTTGAATGGTGGGAAAAACATCCTAGTGGGTGTTCATTTCGTTTATTATGGCTAAAGGAAATTGGCAAAGACATTGGAAACACATGAGGCATTAATTGACATTTTATTTATGAAAATAAAGGAAAATAGGAGAAAAGGGAGGTGAAAGGTAACAGGTTTCATGTGAGGAGGAAAATGAAAGAAAATAATGGAAATTGAAGAAAATAGAGGCCTCATTGATAAAAAGGCTTGTGAGGATCAGTTGGTACCTTTTGTCAATGCATTTTTGGAGTTATCTCATTATTATCTCTCTCTCTCTCATACTCTTGGATACTTAGAGTTTTCTTGGAGCACTCTTGGAGAGTGTGGATACTTGGTGATTTGGAGCAAGAAGCCAAAGGAAGAGCAGGAAATCACAAGAGGACATCCGTATCAACAACTAAAATGAATTTTGATTATAGGTACTGAGTTGCAAGTATGTTTCCTCACTAGTTTTGGCATGCATGGTGTATGCATGTGGTTTCTTGGTCATCATATGTCATTGGCATGGAAGATTGCCTAGATTTATAGTCAATTTTCCTATCCTTTCCATTTCCTGGATTGACATGGTGTTGTGGGTTTATTTCCATCAATTGTTTTTTGGTTGGTTATCAAGATTCCTTTAGCTATGGGTTGATTAATTCCTTTAGCTATGGGTTGATTAATTAGTTCCTGGAGCCTTGGTTGGACAAACTCTTTGGAGCCTAATCGACATCTATTGGGGGTTAGTTACTAGTCTTGGAGCCTTGGTTGGAAAAACACTTTGGAGCCCTAGGTGGGTTGAGTTACTAGTCTTGGAGCCTTGTTTGGAAAAATGCCCTGGATTCCTGTTGAGGCCCCGAAAATCAGTGCAACAAAATCAGGGAAACCACCCAGTCAGGGACTTAAAAACAGTCCCTTTTCCATTTGGAATGGTGGCTCCAAATGGATTTATGGGACCAGTTTCACAGTTTAATATAATTGGGGTGAATGGATGGATTTATCATTGTGTATAGCTTGGAAAATGAAAATATTAGCAAGCTTGCAATAAATAATATATCTATCTACTATGTATCCCGGGATGAAGTCTATTCTATGTGCAATCTACAAAAATGACCTTTCAGTGTATGCAAATAAACATCATACATTCACTTAGAGAAATGAAAACATTTGAGATAATTGATTTAATTAAATAGTTAATTAAATCAATTGGATAATTCTTATATCGCAACTTTCAAATGTTTGTATTGCATATGCATCAAGTGATAACAGTATAACATGTTCAGAAGTGAGTTAATGCCAAACTGTATTCAAATAGACACACGAAAGAAAAAATCATAAGATAAATAATTTTTTCTCATTTCAAGAAAAAATATAACACATAAGACAAAAGCAACATGTATATGTTCACTCTTCTCATTTGAGAAAAAGTACTTGGTCCAACCCTTTCTCTTAAGAAAACTTCAAGAGTACAAAAGTGCAACATCCGTAAAGTATTTCTTTCAAAATTTCAGGACCCCTTATTCAAGGACATGAATGGGTTTAAATATAAAAATAAAAAAGTCTTAAAATAATTATTACAATAAAAAGTTGAGGAGGTTTAAAACAACCCTCCTTAAACTAAGTGGAATTTAAACAGAATTAGAAGGGGTGACTTGCTTGATGGCTATCCCATTGTCTCCTTAGCCATTTATTCCTTTAGCTGAAGGATGTTAAGCATAGAATTAACCTCCGGAGGTTGGCTTGGCCTAATGCGTAGCTGTCTAGTGAAAAAAACATCAGAAAGTGGAGGAAGCATGTAGGATGATGTATCCATGAGACATAGCAGCATAAGCCACTGGCTATGAGGCTTTACTAAATATCTCCAATATTTCTCCCAATCCAGCTTTTCTAGCTTCTTGATGTGTTCTTCTTTTACCTTTGAAACTCCTTGCCATTGTCTTATCAAGTCTTTCACTATAGGCAATGCACTGGGAGGACATCTGTCAATAAGGTTTGTAGCAATGAGATTTTGACTAACTATTTCCACAATGTTAGTAGCCACATCATTTGCTATGGAAATGAATCTTTATATATGTTTCAATTGTATATTCGAGTCTGTAAATAATATTTATTTATTTGAGTCATAAATCCTAGGCAGGTTGGCCTTTCGGCCATCAGCAAAATCCTGCCAGGTGACAAACTGGGAAACCTTATCATCTATCTCCTCAAAACTAATCGTCATGTATGAAATGTGATTCATTAGTGAATCACTATGTTCACACAATTTAATAATACTTTATAATTTCTAACAAAAAACAACATGTTGTGCTAATAAACTATTTAGTTCTAAGGCCTCTTTTCTGAATTCATCAATCTTTGGGTTATCCTTTCATTGCTCAATACAGAGCCACAATTGATGAATTAGAGTTTCCTTTGAACTTATCTCATTATGGTGTTGGATATTCAATTGGTCCATGCTCTCCTGGAGTTGTGTGACCTGTACATATAAATTTTCATTAACACTTTGTTTTTCTTCCTATAGATCAAGTTCAAGTTGGATGAATTTCTCATCCTTTTATTTCATCAACTGTTGAAATTTTGAGGCTTTATCAATAGTTGCAGAGGCATAAGATCCTGCGAACTGAGTTAGGCCAGTTAGATCCTATGAAGGATCTTCTTGTGTGTCTTTCCAAACAATATCCATTGAGACATCTCCTTGGACAAGGGGTTGAGATTGCTCTGATCTCCTTCTTTTATTTTGTCTTCTCATAACCGCCTTGTGTTTAGGACTGTAGAAAATGTCTAGAGGAGGAATTTCCTCTATGTTAAGAATAATTTCAGTGGTGGGGAAGGTCGGGATGAATTCTACTCTCTCTGTGCTTACTAATTTTTCATAGGGCTCAACAGTGAACAAGTCCTAACTTTTAGTTTGAGGTGTATGCACAATCTGTTGTTGATCAATAACTATGGCTCCTTGGTATTCTTGGAGTTTTAGGTTAAACTCCTTCCAAACATGACTCAGATTACTTGGGAAATCCAAATCCATAGTTTGAACTTCGATTGATTTATCTTGGTTTGTTTTACTAAGGAATTCAATATCCTTAGATGTCGGTTCATTTTTCTTTTCTTTCTGAGATAAGGGTTGTGAGACCTCCAACATTTTCAATGGAATTGCTTCCAATATATTGTTCATGTATTTTTTAAACTTTGGAAATTGTTGCGAATGGACGCATAGGGCTGCCAACTTCTAAACTGCAGAATATTTATCGACAAACTCAATAGGTCATCGAAATTATCATCTTCATGTACAAAATGCCTAATTTTAACTTGGGTAGTAAAATTATTGGCAACTTTAATTGGGTCATATTGTCTATTTGGAATTGTGAATAACTTCAAACATTCAATTTGACCGAATCTATATAACAACATTCTTGTAATTATCCAGACCATAAACACCACAATTAATTGGAAAGGAAGGCCATGATGCTTTCCTATCCTCATTCAGAAACCTGGTTAGTTTGTTTCCAACAATTTTATATGCTACTTCTCTTGTGAGAAATTTATCAGGAACACACAAGGGTAGAATGTGTGGCCGAGCTAAGCTCCAAAATACTTGGACATAGGTGAAAAAATATTCTCCAAACAATTTTCCTATAAAGGAAAAATCAGCTTGGGCCTCTGTTGACAATCAGGGGGCTTTCTCATTAAAAAAATCTTGAAACAGAGGGAAAATGACTCCATGGAAAATTTTACAAAAATGGCTCTCAAACTTAGATTCCCACAACATACTATGAAATACATGAATAGGTAGAGGGTCATGGGTAGTCCATTTCTAGCCCATGGCTGGAAAATCTGAATTAAAACACACAATATCCATGATATAGGCACTCATATAAAGCAAGGGGAAAATTTTGGAGGAAATGTAGCGATTTTTCCTATATTCCAAAATTTGAGTGGCAATATTATTATACAGAATATTTCTCCAATCCATAACATAAGATTCTGCAGTTGCTTCCATGAGAGGAACCCATTCTACTGAAAATAGAGTTGTGTCAGGCTGACCAAAAAGCCTAGACATCATCGCAGAGACATAACAGTAGGGGCTTGCAAGGGAGTCAGTAGAGTACATACCCTTTTCATCATTCTTGTGATTATTGGGGTTGCTTCTCCATTGCTTGAATGGATTTGACTTAAGCTCATTCTCTTTGGTGAACTATGCAATAAATTCTTTATCATAGACCTTTTCAGGGTCTGGGATATGGTACATCAGCTTCAGGTCTTTGGATTTGAAGGAACCAACCATCGTTCCTCTGCTAGTTAGAAATGACTTATCCTTGATGTTGAGATTATCAATGATCCATATTACCATATCAGTGTATGGTAAGATATTAGGTCACTAAAAAATTCGATGCAAGAAATAATTAGATACTTCTTCAATTGTGGCTTATGAGGTATTAGGAACATCAGTAGTTGCTTTACTTTTAACTTGTGAGGTTTTTCATCCTAAAAAAACTTTTACATGGATTCCCATGAGGAGGATCTGCTTTTTGGTCCATATGTAGTATCTGTAAACAGAGGAAGAATCTATGTTCTCTCAGTTGTAGTGGATGCAAGGTTTACAAGGGCCATATGCCTCTTAGATTTCTTAAGAGATATAGACATCTCCAGATAATTCTACTTATTTGGGCTCGCCTGCAAATAAATGAGAAAAGATAAGCAGAAAGAGGGAAATTTTGATTTTACAAATGCACAAGTACCATAACAATAGAAATTTTTAAACAAATGAGACTTGGTACACTGGTAAGATATGAATTAAATGCTTCTTATAGTAAAATAATTTATGGAGGTATGGGAAACAAAACCGTTAAGTTATGGCATTAATGTTTGATATGGGTTGATGTGCCCATATAATCATTTCTGAACTAAAACTAGATCTGTTGCGTTGTAGTATTTCTCGTTTGCAAATCTTAATTTAATACCTATTGGCTTAGTTTTTTTTCGATTATGATATCACACTCAAAATATCGGTGAAAATAGATGGAGTGCGAAGTGTTTGAGTTGGCGAAAGTGTTATGTTCGATTTATGATAGAATATATTGCATAGGTGAGCATGGTCAGGAGGGGAATAGTGTTTATGTTTGCGGAAATGCAATGTGATGGAGTATATCGCATCTGGAAAACATGAAGGATGACAATAAGACCATTGAGGTAGAGTTTTCGAAATGTGAAATGTGATTTGCGATGGCCTATGTGGCGGAAGTGGGTCCCGTAAGATTTCCTTATATAATTTACTTTGAAAAATGCCTTTTCCCTTTATAAAAGCACTTTCTCTTATACATATCAGATCGAAATATGTTTTAAGTGACCTTTTAGTAGTCATATGTGATTCATTTCAGTATTGTGATTGCGATAATGCGATCTTTCTCCGCTTAAGTGCTTTTAAGACCAAAATTTAAGGTTTTATCCATTTTTTATTCCTATTTATATCTAATGAATCACTCTAAGGGTCTTATTTGTTTTAACTCTAAAAAAATTAAAAAGGGTCCCCATTATTTTCTAAGGTAAATATTGCTAAAATAATGGGGGTTGTTGTTTAACACAACAAGTCCAGAAAAAACTGGGGTTGAGTTACTAGTCTTGGAGCCTCGGTTATAACAAATGCTCTGGAGCCCTATACAACTTGGATAGATACCAATCCATGATGGTTGTGATGTTCGACCGTGAGGTGGAATAATTGGTTGAGGGTTGATGTTATTTGGCCTCTAGAAGTGCTGGTTTGGTTTTGATTGATGTGTTTGATGAGATCCCACATTCATGCTTGGAATATAGCACGAGGGTGACTGGATGAAGTGATATTTGGCTCAACCATGTCTATGGTTGGGTGGAACGTGGAAGTCCCAGACTTGGTTGAATTTTTCTTATGGAAATAATATCTCTTTTCCTCTTGTATTGATGGGTAAATATTCTTGTTATTATGTGGATTATATGGCTGATGTATCCTTGAGATTTATATTGTTATTATGTTGGTTATAAGCATGTATTGTGGTAGTGATGATGTATGTCTCTCCTCATGTTTTGATTTGTAAATGAATGAATGATGTATCTATGACCTAATATATGATATTGCAACTAATGATATAAGGGAATAATTCTTCTTAGCGATTCTAAGATAAGTATGAAACCCCTATGCTACGATCTTTTGTTTACACTTGTAGCTTTCATATTTGTGACATATTTTAAAAAATTTTAGTCCCGGTTAGGGATGGTCAATATTAGTCCTAGAGTTATTTTTTGGTTTAGTAGCCTTGTCATTGTGTGTTTAATGGATTTTGGAAGTTACAACAAGTTTTGGGCAGTGGTGGGAATTATGGGCTTGACAAGTGCCTTAAATTTCGCAAACTCTAGCACAACACTGAAGGTAATAGTCCCTAGACATAGGCATGCCGGTTTTTGCATGCATCCAGAGCCTCCTAAACGCAAGCATGTAGGCTTGTGCATGCATATATAGGTCCAGGAGCTTAAAAGGTTAGTGGGACCCAGGGGCAAGATGCCTGAATGGGTGGGTTGGCTCTTGAGGGTGTTATTGTTGATGTACACTATCTGTGTGATGTGTTTCCATCAATTCCACTTCCTTAAGGTCACCTAGGAGGTTTAATCTCATCATAGTAGCCTCTCGTCACATGTTTACCCCGGTTAGTCGATTACTTGGGTAGATGTGGGAGGAGCGTGTTACAATTAAGAGCATGAATTGCATTAAATGTTCAATTTCCAAATATGATACTAGAATTTTTTTAGCCCTCATATATTATCTAGCCCACATTGTCTTTTTACTATCTTTTTTTCCCTATTTTTTGTTTGACAATACTCTGAAAATGAGTACCTAGCACTGTGACAAAGGAGTAGAGGAAATGGCCATAAGGAACCTTGAAGATTACATTATTTTCAATTGAAACATAATTTAAAACTAAAGACATTTATACAATTTAAAATAATTGAAACAAAAGCGTTATTATCATTTTAACAAATTTAAAAACACAATATTTAATTTGCAAAATTTCGTAATTTATTTTTGAAAATTATTGTAAATTATTTTAAAAATGTATATATCAAACAGAATCCAAATATTAGTTTCAAAAACAAATTACAATATAGCTTTCTATAATAAGCAAATTTAATTTAAAATAACAAGCATAAAGCTCCTTAAAACAATAATCATTTTCAAAATTTTATTGAAATAATAAACATATTCAAATGCTTATTACTATAAAGCTATCAATGCACCATGTCTAAGTTACTAACCTATTGTTGTATTATAAATACATTATGCTATCAAATAAAATGCAAAGTATTTAGGTTCCTAACATAATGTAGTATTTTTTTTAAGACTTGGTGCAAATGGGTATAGTTCCAATTGATTGAGCATACCTATGGTTAACACATGAATATCGTAGTCCTTTGACATATCCACATCATAGCAATTGAAGAAAGTCTCATAGATGGTGTGTGCATATTTGGGAACAAAACCCAGACATAATTGGTGGACAAAAACAATGCATGGAGTTAATGGAAAAAGTTAAAACTAGAAAAACTAATAATTGATATTTCTATGTAGCAAGAAGCACCAAAGGAAAATTATAAGTGCTTTGATCAATAAAACACACCACACATTGTTTTTTTTTCACAAATACCTATGCAATATTTTTTTCCATAAAAATTCTAGTTTTTTTGCTATATATATGATTTTATGATTCTTCTAATCTAAATTGTCTCTCCATGATTTATGACACAATAAAATTAATCACATTAGTTATATATACTTCATCTTCATTTTTTGCTTATACATAGTTTAAATGTATTCGTGATCACCCATTGATCATTAAGATATTGACATATTTAGAATGAGACTACATGAGAACTGCCAACAATTTATGCAAGGTACACAACATTTGTGTACAAAGAGAAACTAACATTGCATTCAATTCTACTAGAGAATATATATATATATATATGTATATGTATATGTATATGTATATGTATATGTATATGTATATGTATATGTATATGTATATGTATATGTATATATATATATATATATATATATATATATATATATATATATATATATATATATATATATATATAATATATGTATATATATGTATGTATGTATGTATGTATGTATGTATGTATATATATATATATATATATATATATATATAACTGTGTGTGTTTGATTTTAATCTATTTTGTGAAAATAACAATGACCAAAGATGGGTAATGTGATTTTGTATCATATTTTTTTCTATCCATTGAAAGCATTACTTACTATGTCATAAGTAACAAACAACATTCTAGTAACACATGACTAAAGAAAGCACAAATAAAAAATCATCGCCCAATTGTAATCATAATACTATAACTACATTAAATTACAAATCAAGGTGGTAGTGTTACTTTGTGTCATATTGTTTACTAGCCATTGAAAGCATTATCTACTATTCCATAAATAACAAAAAACATTCCAGCCACACATGACTACAAAATTTGCAAATAAAAACCATCGCTCAATATTAATCATAGTTCTATAACTACATTAATTGCATATGTAATTTAGTAAATGCTTCAATTTGAGGAAAATATATTGCACCAAAATTTTCTAAAAATGCAATAATTTAAGCTTCTATAGCCACTCATCTTGGAATAAAGTGCATAAATAACTATGAGATTTAGAGGTTCATGCAATATCTGTTGATTTTAGCATTATAATTTGGGAAAATTCTTTCTCACACGAGACATAGTGAATTAACAAATTTATCATTTAAATAACACAAAAAAAATGGTTGCATGTTGGCCTTTGACATTCATTCTCTGTTCTCTGGATTTGAACAAAGATATTGCATGCAACAACACAAACATTTGCACTAATTAAAACTACAACTAATCCACTTGCCACGGAAATTGCATTCAAAACACTCATTGTTTTTCCTCTTCTCTGTTTTATATTCATAATCCAATGTTTGATTATCAATCTCCTCCTCTTCTATAAGTTGATGCAACTATATTGAAAATTACACAACTACAAATTCCATGAATGAAAATCATTCACAATTGCATAACATTGTATTTTAACAGATTCCACCCAAACTAGTAGACGTCACTTGAATCTAGTATATCATCAAGTCAAATAATTATTTAAAAATATAAATAATCCTACTCTTTAAAGGTTTTTTAGTATCAACTACAATAAATAATACCAGAAAAAAGTGTTCTAAAAAATAATTCCGTCAGTCGAAGATGTCCAATTATAAACATGTTAGATATTGTAATTCAAATTAGACTGATCTAGTGGATCAGTAAAGTGCTAAAAATTCAAAGTGTTTGAAAGTGCTTAGAATAGTTGTCCAAAATAATATCTCGTCACCCTGAATCCAATGCAACTCGAATCTCTCAAAACCAATATCGTATGCTCCCAATATCACGTTCTGACATTTTTCCTACAACCAAAATTTTATAGTTGGGTTGCAGTTATGCACAGTCAACAGTCTGTACGCTGATTAGGCAAGCGAATGGGAATATTAACTGTGTATTTTTGGGTCAGTGAGATATCTCCAAATGTCTCATTCATATTAGTCGAATATTTGTTGTTTTTTATTGGTTTTTGGTTCGTTGATATGCTCCAATGAATGGAGGCCACATGGGCCAATGGATGGCCATCACATGGCCTCTTAATGGTGTGGTAAAAGAAAATATGGGCCAGACCGGGCCTGGTAGGATTCGAATGAGCGACCAACGGTGGAGTCGTGCAAATTCCTACCACTCTAAACATGGTGTGACTTAATAGTCATAGTGACTAGTACATTTGGTGGAAATTCCGACACTTTAGTTCTGACACTTTTGACCAAATGTCAGAAATTTCCCCAAAGTTTATCAATTTTTCAAATCCCACCCAAAACTGTCACTATACCTACGTTTGGAAAGAAGTGTCGATACTGCGACACATAGAGGTAAGTGTCGGTCTTGCGAAGTTTATAAAAAAGCGTTGAAATTGCGACGAAATGAAGAAATATATGTCGGTATTGCGACACTTAGATAGACTGTCGCTATTGCGACGCTGTGAGGAAAGCGTCGCTATTGCGACGGCTTGGGGCCAAGTGTCGCTATAGCGACGTTACAGAGCCAAAGTGTCACTATTACGACGGTTTGGGTCAATGTGTCGCTATTGCGACGGCTTGGGGAAAAGTGTCTCTATTGCGATGTTACAAAGACAAAGTGCTTAGGAGGCAAGTGTTGTTAGTGTTTAGGAACAATCTTAGGGTTTAGGGTTTGGGAGTTATATTTTAGGATTTAGGAACAATGTGACGGGTCATGTGATTGGTTTTATGGTTTAGGAACAATGTTTCGGGTCGTGTGATCGGGTCGTGTGAACAATGTTTAGGAACAATGTGTTGGCATGTTCACGCGGCCCGTTTGCCGTTTGCTCCCTTGTGACATCGTTCGGTTGGGCGCGTTCGGTTTGGGCCGTTTTGTTCGAGGGCGCCTGTATTAGTTTTGCTAAGTTGTGACCAACCCGGGTGCCTTATGCACGTTCAGGCAGCCCATTTTCTATTTTCTCCCTTGTGGCATATTCGTTCGGTCAGGCGCGTCGTGTCGCGCCGTATGAGGTCGCCCGACTGGGCGCATTCAGGTCGGGCCATTTCGTTCGAGGGTGCCCATATCAGTTTTGCTAAGTTGTGGTTGCCTGGGTGCCTTGTGCAGGTTTGGGTGGCCCGTTTTTCGTTTGCTCCTTTGTGGCATTGTTCGGTCGAGCACGCTGTGTTGCTCCGTGCGAGGTTTCCCGACCAGGCGCGTTCGGTTTGGGCCATTTTGTTCAAGGGTGCCCGTATCATTTTTGCTAAGTTGTGACTGCCCGGGTGCCTTGTGCATGTTCGGGGACCCATTTTTTGTTTTCTCCCTTGTGGCATATTCGTTCGGTCAGGCACATCGTGTCGCGCCGTGTGAGGTCGCCCAACTGGGCGCGTTCGGGTCAAGTCATTTCGTTCGAGGGCACTTGTATCAGTTTTGCTAAGTTGTGACAACCTGGGTTCCTTGTGCACATTCGGGCAGCCCATTTTTCGTTTTCTCCCTTATGGCATCATTCGGTTGGGTGCGCGGTGTAGCACCGTGCGAGGTCGCCCGCCCGAGCGTGTTCGGTTCGGGCCGTTTTGTTCGAGGATGCCCATATCAGTTTTGCTAATTTGTAACCACCCGCGTACCTTGAGCACAATCGGGCGGCTCGTTTGTTGTTTTCTCCCTTGTGGCATATTTGTTCAGTTGGGCGCGTTGTGTTGCGCCGTGCGAGGTCGCCCGACCGGGCGCATTCGGTTCGGGCTGTTTTGTTCGAGGGTGCCTGTATCCGTTTTGCTAAGTTTTGACTGCTCGGGTGCCTTCATGTGCACATTCGG
Organism: Pinus albicaulis; assembly: GCA_034641835.2. Taxonomy (NCBI): domain Eukaryota; kingdom Viridiplantae; phylum Streptophyta; class Pinopsida; order Pinales; family Pinaceae; genus Pinus; species Pinus albicaulis. Next base: position 720,008,962 of record CM076569.1, read on the forward strand.
GTGGCCCATTTGCATTTTTCTCCCTTGTGGCATCGTTCGGTCGGGCACGCCGTGTCGTGCCATGTGAGGTCGCTCAACTGGGCGCGTTCGGGTTAGGTTGTTTCGTTCGAGGGCGCCCATATCAGTTTTTCTAAGTTGTGACTGCTGGGTGCCTTGTGCATGTTCGGGCGACCCATTCGCTGTTTTCTCCCTTGTGGCATATTCGTTCGGTCAGGCGCATTGTGTCGCGCCGTGTGAGGTCGCCCGACCGGGCACGTTCAGGTCAGGCCGTTTCGTTCGAGGGCACTCGTATCAGTTTTTCTAAGTTGTGACAGTCTGGGTGCCTTGTGCACGTTCAAGCGGCCCGTTTTCTGTTTGCTCCCTTGTGGCATCGTTCGGTTGGGCGCGCAGTGTCGCGCCGTGTGAGGTCGCCCGACCGGGCGCATTTGGTTTGAGTTGTTTTGTTCGAGGGCGTCCGTATCAGTTTTACTAAGTTGTGACTGCTTGGGTGCCTTGTGCACGTTTGGGCGACTCGTTTTCTGTTTGCTCCCTTGTGGCATATTCGTTCGATCAGGCGCGTCATGTTGCGTTGTGTGAGGTCACCCGACCGAGCGCGTTGGGGTCAGACTGTTTCGTTCGAGGGCGCCCGTATCAGTTTTGCTAAGTTGTGGCCGCCCGGGTTCCTTGTGCAGGTTCAGGTGGCCTGTTTTCCATTTTCTCCCTTGTGGCATCGTTCGATCGGGCACGCCATGTCGCTCCGTGCAAGGTCGCCCAACCGGGAGCATTCGGTTTGGGCCGTTTTGTTTGAGGGTGTCTGTATCAGTTTTGCTAAGTTGTAACTGCCTGGGTGCCTTGTGCACGTTCGGGCGACCCGTTTACTGTTTTCTCCCTTGTGGCATATTTGTTCGGTCAGGCGCGTCGTGTTGCGCCGTGTGAGGTCGCCCGACCGAGCGCATTCAGGTCGGGCCGTTTCGTTCAAGGTCACTCGTATCAGTTTTGCTAAGTTGTGACAACCCAGGTGCCTTGTGCATGTTTGGGCGGCCCTTTTTCCATTTGCTCCCTTGTGGCATTGTTCAGTTGGGCGCGCGGTGTCGCACCGTGTGAGGTCGCCCAACCGAGCGCGTTCGGTTCGGGTTGTTTTGTTCGAGGGTGCCCGTATCAGTTTTGCTAAGTTGTAACCGCCCAGGTGCCTTATTCACGTTTGGGCAGCCCGTTTGCTGTTTGGCCCCTTGTGGCATATTTGTTTGATCAGGCGCGCCGTGTCACGCCGTGCGAGGTCGCCCGACCGGGCGCGTTTGGTTCAGGCCATTTTGTTCGAGGGCACCTGTATCAGTTTTTCTAAGTTGTGACCGCCTGGGTGCCTTCATGTGCACGTTTGGGCGGCCCGTTTGCCATTTTCTCCCTTGTGGCATCGTTCGGTCGGGCACGCTGTGTCGTGCCATGTGAGGTCGCTCGACCGGGCGCATTTGGGTCAGGCCGTTTCGTTCGAGGGTGCCCGTATCAGCTTTGCTAAGTTTTGACCACCCGGGTGCCTTGTACACATTCGGGCAACCTATTTTCTATTTGCTCCCTTGTGGCATATTCATTTGTTCAGGCGCGTCGTGTCGCGCCGTGTGAGGTTGCCCAACTGGGCGCATTCGGGTCGGGCCGTTTCATTCGAGGGCGCCCGTATCAATTTTGCTAAGTTGTGACAGCCCGGGTGCCTTGTGCACGTTTGAGTAGCCCATTTTCCATTTGCTCCTTTGTGCCATCATTCGGTTGGGCGCGCGGTGTCGCGTCGTGCGAGGTCGCCCGACCAGGCACGTTCGGTTCAAGCCGTTTTGTTCGAGGGTGCTCGTATCAGTTTTGCTAAGTTGTGACCGCTCGGGTGGCTTGTGCACATTTGGGTGGCCCATTTTCTGTTTGCTCCCTTGTGGCATATTTGTTTGGTCAGGCGCATCGTGTCGCGCCGTGTGAGGTCACCTGACTGGGCGCATTTGGGTCAGGCCATTTCGTTCGAGGGCGCCCGTATCAGTTTTGCTAAGTTGTGGTTGCCCGAGTGCCTTGTGCAGGTTTGGGTGGCCCATTTTCCATTTGCTCCCTTGTGGCATCATTTGGTCAGGCGCGTTGTGTCGCTCCGTGCGAGGTTGCCTGACCGAGCACGTTCGATTCGGGCCATTTTGTTCGACGGCGCCCGTATCAGTTTTGCTAAGTTGTGACTGCTCGGGTACCTTGTGCATGTTTGGGCGACCCATTTGTTGTTTTCTCCCTTATGGCATATCCATTCAGTCAGGCGCGTCATGTCGCGCCGTGTGAGGTCGCCCGATTGGGCGCGTTCGGGTGGGGCCGTTTCGTTCAAGGGCACCTGTATCAGTTTTTCTAAGTTGTGACAACCCGGGTGCCTTGTGCACGTTCGAGCAGCCTATTCTCTATTTTCTCCCTTGTGGCATCGTTTGGTTGGGCACGCGGTGTCGCGCTATGCGAGGTCACCTGACTGAGCGCATTTGGTTTGGGCCGTTTTGTTCGAGGGTGCCCTTAACAGTTTTGCTAAGTTGTAACTGCTCGGGTGCCTTGTGCACGTTTGGGCAGCCCGTTTGTTGTTTGCTCCCTTGTGGAATATTTGTTCAGTCAGGCGTGCCGTGTCACGCCGTGCGAGGTCACCCAACCAAGCCTGTTCGGTTCAGGCTGTTTTGTTCGAGGGTGCCTGTATCAGTTTTTCTAAGTTGTGACTGCCTGGGTGCCTTCATGTGCATGTTTAGGTGGCCTGTTTGCCATTTTCTCCCTTGTGGCATCGTTCAATTGGGTGTGCCATGTCGCGCCATGTGAGGTCACTCGACTGGGCATGTTCAGGTCAGGCCATTTCGTTCGAGGGTGCCCGTATCAGTTTTGCTAAGTTGTGACCACCGGGGTACCTTGTGCACATTCGGGCGGCCTGTTTTCTGTTTTCTTCCATGTGGCATATTCATTCAATCAGCGCATCGTGTCGCACCGTGTGAGGTCGCCCGACCGGGCACGTTCGGTTCAGGTTGTTTCGTTCGAGGGCACCCGTATCAGTTTTTCTAAGTTGTGATAGCCCAGGTGCCTTGTGCACGTTTGAGCGGCCCGTTTTCTATTTTCTCCCTTGTGGCATAGTTCAGTTGGGCGCGCGGTGTTGCACTGTACGAGGTCACCCGACCGGGCGCGTTTGATTCGAGTCGTTTTCTTCGAGGGTGCCTGTATCAGTTTTTCTAAGTTGTAACCGCCCGGGTGCCTTGTGCACCTTCGGGCGGCCCATTTTTTGTTTTCTTCCTTCTAGAATATTCGTTCGGTCAGGCGCGTCATGTCGCACCGTGTGAGGTTGCCCGACCGGGCGCGTTCTGGTCGGGCCGTTTCGTTCGAGGGCACTTGTATCAGTTTTGATAAGTTGTGGCCACCCGGGTGCCTTGTGTAGGTTCAGGTGGCCCGTTTTCCATTTTCTCCCTTGCGGCATCCTTCGGTCGGACACGCCGTGTCGCTCTGTGCGAAGTCGCCTGACCGGGCGCGTTCGGTTAGGGACGTTTTGTTCGAGGGCGCCAGTATCATTTTTGCTAATTTATGACCGCCCGTGTGCCTTGTGCACGTTCGAGCGACCCGCTTACTATTTTCTCCCTTGTGGCATATTCGTTCGGTCAAGTGCGTCGTGTCGCACCGTGTGAGGTTGCCTGACCAGGTGCATTTGGGTCAAGTCATTTCGTTCGAGGGAACCCCTATCAGTTTTGCTAATTTGTGACCGCTCAAGTGCCTTGTGCACATTCGGGCAACCTGTTGGCTATTTTCTCCCTTGTGACATATTCGTTCGGTCGGGTGCGCAGTGCAAGGTCGCCCGACCGATTGCGTTCAGTTCAGGCCATTTTGTTCGAGGGTGCCCATATCAGTTTTGCTAAGTTGTGATTGTCGAAGTGCCTTGTGCATGTTTGGGTAGCCCATTTTCTGTTTGCTTCCTTGTGGCATATTCGTTCAATCAGACGCGCCGTGTCGCATCGTGTGAGGTCGCCCAACCGGGCGTGTTTGGGTTGGGTCGTTTCGTTCGAGGGCACCCGTATCAGTTTTGCTTAGCTGTGACAGCCTAGGTGCCTTGTGCACATCCAGGTGGCCCATTTTCCATTTTTTCCCTTGTGGCATCATTCGGTTGGGCGCACGGTGTCGCGTCGTGTGAGGTCGCCTGACCGGGCGCGTTCGGTTTGGGCCATTTTGTTCGAGGGTGCCCGTATCATTTTTGCTAAGTTGTGATCACTCGGGTGCCTTGTGCATGTTCAGGTGACCCATTTTCTGTTTTCTACCTTGTGGCATATTATTCATTCGGTCAGGCACGTCCTGTCGCGCCATGTGAGGTCGCCCGACCGGGCGCGTTCTGTTTGGGCCGTTTTGTTCGAGGGTGCCCGTATCAGTTTTGCTAAGTTGTGACTACCCAAGTGCCTTGTGCACGTTCGGGCGGCAAGTTTTTTTTTTTCTCCCTTGTGGCATATTCGTTTGGTCAGGCGTGTCGTGTCGTGTCGTGTGAGGTCGCCCGACCGGGCGCGTTCGGGTCGAGCCGTTTCGTTCGAGGGCACCCACATCAGTTTTTCTAAGTTGTGATAGATCAGATGCCTTATGAAATACATTTGGGAATCATGCTTTTTGTTTTCTCTCTTGTGGCATTGTTCAATTGGGCGCGCGCTGTCGCGCCGTGCCGCAAGGTCGCCTAACCGGGCACGTTTGGTTTGCGCAGTTTTGTTCGAGGGCGCCCGTATCAGTTTTGCTAAGTTGTGACCGCCCGGTTTCCTTGTACATGTTCGGGCAACCCATTTTCTATTTTCTCCCTTGTGGCATATTCGTTTGGTCGGGCGTGCCGTGTCGTGCTGTGAGAGGTCACCCAACCAGGTGCGTTCGGTTCGGGCCGTTTTGATCGAGGGCGCCCGTATCAGTTTTGCTAAGTTGTGATCGCCCGGGTGCCTTGTGCACGTTCAAGCGGCCCGTTTTCTATTTTCTCCCTTTTGGCATATTCGTTCGGTCAAGCGCGTCGTGTCGCGCCGTGTGAGGTCGCCTGATCGGGCGCGTTCGGGTCGGGCCGTTTCGTTCGAGGGCACCCGTATCATTTTTGCTAAGTTGTGGCAGCCCGACTGCATTGTGCATGTTCGGGCAGCCCGTTTTCTGTTTTCTCCCTTGTGGCATCGTTTGGTTGGGCGTGCGGTGTCGCGTCGTGCGAGGTCGCCTGACCAGGCGCATTCGGTTCGGGCCGTTTTGTTCGAGGGTGCCCGTATAAGTTTTGATAAGTTGTGACCACCCAGGTACCTTGTGCATGTTCGGGCAGCTCGTTTTCTATTTTCTCCCTTGTGGCGTATTATTCTTTTGGTTAGGCGTGCCATGTCGCACCGTGCGAGGTTGCCCGACCGAGCATGTTCGGTTTGGGCCGTTTTGTTCGAGGGCGCCCGTATTAGTTTTGCTAATTTGTGACCGCCCAAGTGCCTTGTGCGCGCTCGGTCAGCCTGTTTTCTGTTTTCTCCCTTATGGCATATTCGTTCGGTCAGGCGTGTCATGTCGCGCTGTGTGAGGTCGCCCGACTGGGCACGTTTGAGTCGGGCCGTTTTGTTCGAAAGCACCCGTATCTGGTTTGCTAAGTTGTGACGGCCCAGGTGCCTTATGCATGTTTGGGCGGCCCGTTTTCCGTTTGCTCCCTTGTGGAATCATTCGGTTGGGTGCACGATGTCGTGCCATGTGAGTTCGCCCGACCGAGCGCGTTCGGTTCAGACCGTTTTGTTCGAGGGCGCCCATATCAGTTTTGCTAAGTTGTGATAGATCGGGTGCCTTGTGCAGTACGTTTTGGCAGCCCATTTTCTGTTTGCTCCCTTGTGGCATATTCGTTCGGTCGGGCGCGCCATGTCGTGCCATGTGAGGTCGCTTGACTGGGCGCGTTTGGTTCAGGCCGTTTCGTTCAAGGGCGCCCATATCAGTTTTGCTAAGTTGTGACCGCCCGGGTAGCTACTTTTCCTGGAAATAAATTTCCCACTGGCTGATTGTAACTGCTCCAAGATAAAAACAAAAAGTCCAAAGTATCTTGTTTACAATATTATGGGATGATATTGGATGAATTAAAAGTGCAAGTGTTGCACATGAAATCACCAAAAAGCTACAGAATCAAGCACTATGTGTATATCATATTACAACAAAATTGTAGTACACCCTCTTAGATTCAATATCCTCAACCCACAGGTAAAATACTTGCATAACCTCATCATACACTTTTGATGGGAACACAATACTTGCCAAGTGCTTCAATATCCTAAGATAACCATCAAAATGAGGGCTTGTTTGTACACATCATTCATTTACAAAAAAACTATGACGATTTGGATAGATCTGGCACAAGGCTGAAAGCCCATATGATCAATGACATGAATCTTAGAAAAAGATAGTACTCCCTTTGTTAACATATCACGACAGCTAGTTGGATCTCTCCAGTAAACTTGATCAAGTAATAGAAACATTCCTGGGGTAGCTGATTTCTGATTTGAGTCATCCATGAGTGGCACAAAAATAGAAGTATTCATTCTGAAATGGGAAACTATTTTCATCTTTGCATTTTTCCATTCCAATCCAAAGAAATGCATATAGTCTTCCTATTTGAGAAATGATTTCTTTGAACATGCATTCATATTTTCTCCACTGAGAAATATGGAGACTAAGGGCATCTTTAACAAGAACCTGTGTCCTTTGGATGCAGATGATTGTCTTGGTTGATGGGACGTCAGTCCCTGGGCGACTCCCGATGGAGCTCGCGTGGGGTGGCCATATGGCCCTCTGCAGCTCCATAATCGCGTCATTAACTTCGCCATATTGCATGGCATTAACTCAATCTGGCCAACTTTTTCACCACCCCACTCTGCTCGATTGGTCCGCGATGGCATTTGTCTTGGATAGCTCAGATTGCTCCTGTACTGTTTGCAGTTCTCTGCCTCCCCTATGGGGCACCTGCCCTTCTGCTTGTGCTGAGCCGAGTGTTCGCACCCAGACAGGGCGACGCTGATCGCTCTTAGGCTGTTTGGAGACGCTGTTGGGCCATCACTTCACCTAGAGTACCTTCTGCTATTCAAATTCCTATCTGCATGCCCAGAATGCCAATTCCTGCTGGCTCCCATCGCTTTCTACCTGCTCTTCTTGTCTCAGGAATTTCCAGTGCACCTCTGTGGCCATGCCATGGCTTCGTCACAGGATGCGGTGCCATCATGGAGCAAGTAGAGGTCGTGTAGCCTGCTCTCAGCCTTCCACTAGCTCTGACACTGAGACTTCCTCTGAGGACGTTGTGTGGGGTCACTATCCGGATACTCGTAGCCAAAGGGGTCGCGCTCACCATTTTGGCAATGTTCATTTCGCTCAGACCACCCCGCTTCCTTCTGTTGACCCTCCAAGGCCTGTCTCCCCTGCCTCCCGTGCTTCTGCCAGTCATTCCCTTCGCCAGTCATCCTAGAGAGCGGAATTCCGCTTCGAATGCTCTCTCAATCATCCCATCATTACTGCTTTTGACACCGTAACCCTGAGAGAAGAGTCGCTTAACCTTTTTTCCTCCCCTGTGCCCAGCCCTATTCCCACTTTGCTCGGTCCTAATCCCTCGCCGACTAAGAATGATGCCTTGAACCTTGATGCACCCACTGGATTTGTGCATTCCAACCTGGGCAAGGAACCCATGCAAGTGGACGTCACCAACAAGGATAGCGAGCCAAAGGAAGACAACGAAGATACAAGGGACGAGTACTGGTGCATAATTGTGGAGGAACCGCCTTCCCCAGCTCATGAATAGTGAATTTCGCTCCCCTCGGCCTACCATGGTGCAGTTGCTCAATCGTTTTGGGAGAATTTTTAATTTTCTATATTCTTCTTCAGCTGAAACAGTTGAACGCTACTCTAGTATGTTTTTTTCTGATATGTTAAATGATATGAACAATGGGCCGATTTCCATTTCAAGGGTGGTGAAACTCTCTCTAAAAAAATTGGTTTCCCACTCAGGGCAGTTCAGAATTTTTGTTAAGCATGGCCATCAAGCCTAGTTTTCAGGCTTCCATAGCTGAAAATGTGGCACTTTTGTATAAGTATGTTTTATAAATAGAATTAGTATTATTTAGAAAAAAAAAAAAAAACAAGAACCTGTGTCCTAAATCAAATGTCTTCCACGAAATTTTTACTATCAACCCAACAATATTCACGAATATTTAAAACACATGAAGGCTCTGTATTATTTCCTTCCTTCCCATGCCAGGTCCTTTTAAACTTGCTAACTATATCACTTTTAATCATCTTGACTTGTCTAATCGGTTTATCGGTATGGATAAGGGTAGTTGCTCGGTATGGATTGAGAATGTTGCGAAGGAGTACAAGGGCATATTCACCTCTCCTGCAGGGGCACCTCTACACTGTTAGGTCAATCACTCCATCGATCTGACCCCAAGCGCATTCCTACCCAATGGGTTGATATATCGACATTCTGTTATGGAGACCGCCTTCAAGTCCAAGGAGGGAATTTTTGATGGTTGTTCATGCCTTTCAAGTTGATAAATGCTCCCTCAACCTTCATGAGACTGATGGATGACATTTTGTGACCTTTCACCAACTCATGATTCTTGGTGATGTATTTGGATGACATCCTGATCTTCAACTATAGTTACCCCTTAACCCCTTGATTTTCTAGGGGTCGGTTACCTTGATATTAAGGTGGTGTATTCATAATCCTTCTGAATAACCAATAAAGGGTCAAGGAAATTGACCAATATGTTGTCAATTTTTATCTTATCCATCTCTGGGGTAAGTTGCTTTTCGGCTAACTCCACTACTTTTGATCTCAATTTTTCCAATTGCTTCCTTCTATCATATGATACCTGAGCCTCTTCCTTTCTCTTCCCTTCAAATTCTGTAATAGTGTCATAGTGATGCCAACCAACTTCTTTGGAAAGCCTTCCTAGGACACAATACTAGGTTATGAGGGTATCTCAATTTTTCCAATTGCTAATTCTTTCTCTAATATGATACCTGAGCCTTTGCCTTTCTCTTCCCTTCTAATTCTGTAATAGTGTCATAGTGATGCCAACCAACTTCTTTGGAAAGCCTTCCTAGCACACAATACTAGGTTATGAGGGTATCATGTGTTTGTGGGTAATGCCATTATTACCATGTGTTTGTAGACTAATTAGTAAATTTTAATTAAATTTACTAATTCATAATTAATCAATTGATACATGATTAAAGACCCCTAATTAATAAATTGATATCTATGTCGACTGTGGTTTGAACTTGTGTCATTATCATGGTGGTGCACTGTCTCAACTACTAGACCAGACCACAGCCCAAAGGACATAATGAGCAATGCATGTTACAACCTCAAATTCATAATCTCCCCCATCAAAGTGAAAAGGGTGAGCATATCTGGTAGGAAATTCTCGTGCCTCTTTGGTTAGGGAAAAGGAATCCATTATGTTCAGATGTTAGTCCTGAGAGTTGGCCGAAAAGGAATTTTCAGATCAATCAGAAGCTGGATAGGTGGACTCCGACTGTCCAACTGTTGAAATTTCAGAACAAAGGTCCTTTTAAACTTGCTAACTATATCACTTTTAATCATCTTGAATTTTCTAATGGGTTGCTCAGTATGGATAAGTATAGTTGCTTGGTATGGATAGAGAAGGTATGGATATACTAGGTTATGAGGGTATCATGTGTTTGTGGGTAATGCCATTATTACCATGTGTTTGTGGACTAGTTAGTAAATTTTAATTAAATTTACTAATTCATAATTAATCAGTTGATACATGATTAAAGACCCCTAATTAATCAATTGATATCATTAATACATGATTAATCATAATTAATCAATTGATAGCATTAATACATGATTAAAGATCCCTAGCTTAGCCTAATTTTTAAAATTCCAACAAATTAGCCTAATAACCATACCCACGTGCCCTTTTTCCAAAAAATCTTACCAATCGATTTCATTACACATGCGCCCTTTTTGCAAAAATTCTTACTGAATCAATTTCATTATCTCTTCAATGGTGTTGCGAGTTCGATTCTCACCTAATCGATTTCATTGTCTCTGCAACGGTGCTGAGAGTTCGATTCTCACCTAATCGATTTCATTATCTTTGCAACGGTGATGAGAGTTTGACTATTTGTTCAACCGGTCAGTTGTTCGTTGGTTCGAGGGTTTAGCAGGTTCGGGGGTTTAGTAGGGGACCCGTTGGTTCAACCACCAAAATGGTAAGCATACACCAATCCTTTAGCTGTAATGTCCCGAATGTTTTCTTTGATTGAAAATTCTTTGTAGATAGGTGCATTTTATTTGTTTATATCTATAATGTAATGGAAGGAAACATGACAATGAAATAATCACCCAGAAAATTTACTGCCACCCGTTGTCTTGTCTAGAAATTTAAACCCTGCACTCCCACTGAAACCAAAAGCGGATTTCAAGGAGGCGTCTCTCATGGTATCTGGGAGGGGGGTTTTATTTTTACATATATATGTCACTCACAATGGTTTTGTCAAAAAAAAAATTACGCACCCCACCTTCCATTAAACTTGAATAGCATAAGGGGTGTGCAATTAAATATGAGCCATCAATTTTCACGATCCAACATACACCTTTGAAAATGTTGAGAATGCAGCAAGATGATGGAGCTTAGTGAAATGAAGTCGCTTTCACTAAGTGGGCCCGCAGGCAAATTCTGGCGCAAAGTCTATTTTTAGACTATGTCTATTTTTAGACATACGGAGCATAATTTGGGAATTCTACTTGGAGATTCTTGAAGTATGCGACATGTCGGTAAAAATAGATGAGACCCTATTTTTTAGGACCCAGGCTATTTTTAGAGTGATCTCCTAAAAATATGGAAGTCAAATATTATTTACCCTTAATAATATTTTGACTATAAACAGCAGTTTACTCTCTTGGCGCACTTCAGTTTGAGTCATGGAGGTGACTCATGCAACTGACTGGGAATTCTACTTGGAAATTCTTGGAGTATGCGACATGTCGGTAAAAATAGATGAGACCCTAATTTTTAGGACCCAGGCTATTTTTAGACTGATCTCCTAAAAATATGGAAGTCAAATATTATTTACCCTCAATAATATTTTGACTATAAACAGCAGTTTACTCTCTTGGCGCACTTCAGTTTGAGTCATGGAGGTGACTCATGCAACTGACACAAGGAATCACGTGGTTCCTAGGGTTTGATGGCATCTTGCATGGTTGGCTTCAGTTAGACTTCAGTGGCAGGAGTTTTGGAGGAGTTAACGGGACAAGTAGTGGAGTTGTGTTCTGTTTGTTTTAGTTGAACTAGTTGGGATTAGTTAAACTAAATAATCAACTAGATATGAGTGGAGTAAATTAAATAATATTTAATTTACTAAATATTAACTCATTAGTCAACTCAAGAACACTTCAGTTCACTACAGTGCATGATCAGTTCAGTGGAGACCAGTGGAAGAGGTAGATGAAAGGGTGAGTAAAGCTATCAGTTGGTAGATTGTTTTGCATGAGACTTGCATTACACTTGGAGGAATTGTCCATGACAATTACGCAATCAAGGCAAAGGGATTCGAACCTTGAACCTCTTCATATACAGGCCATGATTGCGCAATAGAGGCAAGGCAATTGGCGGGGAGTTTTGAACCTCAGACTTGTTCAAAACTGAGTCAGATTGTGAGTAGCTTCATGAGAGAGTACTGAGTACTTGTGAGGAGTATTGTACTTGTTTGGTTACTTGATTTCTCCATTATAATATACACAATAGCTGCGGGGTTTTCAGCTATAGGCTTTCCCCATACATACTGAGTTAATGTGTGATTGATTTGATGTGAGATTGCTTTTGTTATTTCCGCATGTGACAATTAATTGTAGAAGAAGGTTATGTGTTATGTATGCAATTCGAAATTGATATATGACCAGGTTAATCTTCAGTGAATAAGTGATTTATTCAACTAATTTCTACATGGTATCGGAGCTAGATTAATTTTCGAAGTCTATTACGGTGATTGCAAACTTATTTCCTCGGACAGAGTCTGCATGCGGGCCAGGTAGCCTCCGGAATATTCATCCTTCTTTGTAAGGTGAAAGATCTGGTGAATGCCCTTTGCAGTCAATCTCTGAGTTGGAAATAATTTGTTTTCAAGTATAGATCGGAAGCGATAGAGCTTGGAGTTTGGAATTCGAATTTTGCAGAAGGTTGTTCTTCTTGGTGCCGGTGTTGAAAGATGTCTTCTTCCAATGGTTTGCGACTCGAATATGCTCTTGAAGGCAGTTCGAACTATGTTGCATGGAAAGATCGAATGGAAGCAGTGTTAGAAGATAATGGTCTGAAGGAGTTCGTGGATGCGGATGTCCCAAAGCCCACTGATGCAGCTTTGGTCGATGCATGGCAAAAGAAGATCGCGAAATGTCGAAGGATCTTGTTGGAGGGCGTCAAGGATCATATTGTATCCAGCCTGCATGGAAAGGCTACTCCATATTTAATGTGGAAAGCTTTGACGGATCTATTCCAGAGTAAGAGTGACCAAAGGAAGCTGGCGCTCAAAGACAAGCTCGGGAACATCAAGATGGAGAAGGGCGACAGTATCGCTAAATACCTCACGAAGTTCACTCAATGCAGAGATGAACTGGGAAGTGTGGGAGTTACTGTCGATGAAGAGGATATGGTCGACCTGGCTCTCCTTGGTCTTCCAAAGGCTTGGCACTCATATCAAGATAGTGTCAATGGTCGGGAGAAGCTGCCGGGATGGGAGCGCCTTTGGGCGGATCTCATGCAGGAGGAGATAAGGAGGACTACTCGAGATGGATCTTCATCAAAGGGAGCTGATGAAGAAAATTGCGCTTTGGTGGCCAAAGCAAAGAAGGGGAAGAGTAAGAAAACCTCTCATTCTGGTGCAAAGGGCAAGAAGCAGGATATGGCGAAAGTGAAGTGTTTTCACTGCCATGATCACGGACATTATGCTACCAATTGTCCAAAGAAGAAAAAGAACAAGCAAGCGGGAAGATCTGCAGATGGAGAAGCTTTGGCTTCACAGTTCGAGCTTGACTTTTCACTGATTGCATGCTTGGTTTCAAGTGTGATGGGATCGGTGTGGTTCTTGGACGGCGGTGCGTCATTTCATATGACGGGAGATCGGGAGTTGTTCTCAGATCTGGAGGACAAGGATTTGGGTATGCACATCGAGATGGGCGATGACGGTAGATACAGTGCGACTGGTATCGGTACCGTATCCTTTCAGAGGAAGTCTGGTAAACCCTTTGTCTTGAAGGATGTCATGCATGTACCTGGATTGAAGAAGAACCTGATTTCAGTAGCGATGTTGGAGGATAAGGGTTATGATGTGGTCTTCGGCGAAGGAAAAGCTTTCCTGCGCAGTAAGACTACTGGAGAGACCCGGAAGATAGGGGTTCGAACTCAAAACCTTTATCAGTTGCAGGTAGATGACTGCGCAACTATGGCATGCAAGGCTGGAGATGTGGTGAGCCGGGATGATGAGGGCGAACTATGGCACAGGAGATTGGGCCATCTTCACCATGGAGCTTTGAAGATTCTGCAGCAGATTTCTATTGGACTTCCTAAGGGCACCCTTGCGCAGTCAGATCAGTGCAAGGGGTGTACTTTAGGGAAGTATGTGAAAGCCACCTTTCACGAGAAGGATAGTCGCGCCACGACGATCCTTGAGAGAGTTCACACAGACGTGTGTGGTCCTTTCTCAGTTGCTTCGACAGCAAAGCACGGGTATTATGTGATCTTTGTTGATGATTTCTCTCGAAAGTGCTGGATCTTCTTCATGCAGAAGAAGAGCGATACATTCGCGAAGTTATATGAGTTTAAAGCACTGGTCGAGAAGGAGTCGGGGAAGAAGGTGATTGCTCTAAGGAGTGATAACGGTGGTGAATTCATCTCGGCTGAATTCAAGGAGTGCTGCAGCGCAGAAGGGATTCGGAGAGAGCTCATCGCACCCCATAACCCACAGCAGAACGGGGTGGCTGAGCGGAAGAACAGAACGATCGTGGGTGCTGCACGGGCGATGTTGCATGATCGGGGCCTACCCCTTCACTTGTGGGCTGAGGCATGCAATACAGCAGTGTATGTGCAGAACTGTTGTCCTCACAAGGTTCTTGGCATGAGTACACCAGAGGAGGCTTATTCTGGCAAGAGGCCTGATATTTCCCATTTGCGGATTTTTGGTTCTCCTGTCTACATGCATGTGACGAAGGATGCGAGAAGGAAGCTGGATCCAACTGCCGAAGTTGGAATATTTGTGGGGTACACTGATACACCTCACAACTATCGGGTGTATGTGCCAGACAGTCGCAAGACTGTTGTGCGACGGGATATAAAATTTCAGGAGGAGAAAGCCATGCAGTGTTCGCTTGAGAGGGAGCTACACTTGCATGCGGATGAGGAGCTGTTAGTTCCTAAGGAGGAGCTTCCGGATGTGGATCAGCCACAAGAGGAGGTTCAGGAGGTGGAAGAAACCACCCAGGCAGCGCCAACCATCAGAGGGCGCATGCGCACTACGGAAGCTGAGCGACTGGCTCGGGATGCAGAGAAGGTTGTAGGACCACCTACAGCACAGCGCAGACAGAGACAGTCACCGGATCGGTACACTGGATACATGGCTCTTATGAGTCAATGTGTGGTGACAGAGCCATCCTCTTTTGAGGAAGCTGTGGAGGAACCCGCATGGGTTGATGCCATGATCGAAGAATATGATTCGATCATCAGGAACAGTGCATGGGAGATTGTCCCAAGACCGGTTGGGAAATCGGTTGTAGGTTCGCGATGGATCTACAAGGTGAAGCAGGCGGCTGACGGGAGTGTGGAGAAGTACAAGGCGAGATTTGTCGCCCGTGGCTTCTCACAGATCGAGGGGATTGACTATGAGGAGACTTTTGCACCTGTCGCAAGGTACTCTTCCATACGGACGATCCTTGCTCTCTCGGCGCAGATGGGGTGGCACATTCATCAGATGGATGTGAAGACTGCGTTCCTCAACGGAGTCATTGAGGAGGAGGTGTACATAGAGCAGCATGAAGGTTTCGAGATCTTCAGCAGTGAGTCGCATGTGTGCCGACTCAAGAGAGCACTGTACGGGCTGAAGCAAGCACCTCGTGCTTGGTACACTCGGATAGACAGCTACTTCACCGGGCTTGGATTCTCCAAGAGTGAGGCGGATCCAAACCTGTACCAGATTGTGGTGGAGGGGAGGCTGTTGATCATCGTACTGTATGTAGATGATCTGATTTTGACTGGCGACGAGCAGTTGATACTTTCATGCAAGGATGATCTTGCACGAGAGTTTGAGATGAAGGACCTGGGCATCCTTCATTATTTCTTGGGATTGGAGATTTGGCAGCGCAGTGGAGGACTGTTTGTTTCTCAGGGCAAGTATGCCCGAGAGATTCTAGAGAGGTTCAACATGCAAGGCTGCAAGCCTGTTGATACCCCTCTTCCTGGAGGTTGGAGGAAGGGAGATGCTACTTCGGAGGAGGTAGTGGATGCCACTGTCTATCGACAGTTGGTGGGGTCGTTGATGTATTTGGTCGATACTCGACCCGATATATGCTATGCAGTTAACCAGCTTTCGCAAGCTATGGTTAAGCCTACCAAGCTCTTTTGGAAGGCGGGCAAGCATGTATTGCGCTATATCAGAGGCACATCGGGATATGGTTCATGGTACAGACAGGAGGATGAGTTGAGGCAGCACTGCTTCAGGCATCGGTATCATCACATCAGAGATTGTGTTCAGCGGAGGATCATGATGCTTTCATATGTTCCCACGGAGGATCAGGATGCCGACATCCTGACGAAGGCGCTCACCAGGAGCAAGTTCGAATTCCACAGAGGCAGGATAGGGATTGCAGATAATCCATATCTTGCTGAGAGGGAGTGTTGAGAATGCAGCAAGATGATGGAGCTTAGTGAAATGAAGTGGCCTTCACTAAGTGGGCCCGCAGGCAAATTCTGGCGCAAAGTCTATTTTTAGACTATGTCTATTTTTAGACATACGGAGCATAATTTGGGAATTCTACTTGGAGATTCTTGGGGTATGCGACATGTCGGTAAAAATAGATGAGACCCTTATTTTTAGGACCCAGGCTATTTTTAGACTGATCTCCTAAAAATATGGAAGTCAAATATTATTTACCCTTAATAATATTTTGACTATAAACAGCAATTTACTCTCTTGGCGCACTTCAGTTTGAGTCATGGAGGTGACTCATGCAACTGACACAAGGAATCACGTGGTTCCTAGGGTTTGATGGCATCTTGCATGGTTGGCTTGAGTTAGACTTCAGTGGCAGGAGTTTTGGAGGAGTTAACGGGACAGATAGTGGAGTTGTGTTCTGTTTGTTTTAGTTGAACTAGTTGGGATTAGTTAACTAACTAATCAACTAGATATGAGTGGAGTAAATTAAATAATATTTAATTTACTAAATATTAACTCATTAGTCAACTCAAGAACACTTGAGTTCACTACAGTGCATGATCAGTTCAGTGGAGACCAGTGGAAGAGGTAGATGAAAGGGTGAGTAAAGCTATCAGTTGGTAGATTTGTTTTGCATGAGACTTGCATTACACTTGGAGGAATTGTCCATGACAATTATGCAATCAAGGGAAGGGGATTCGAACCTTGAACCTCTTCATATACAGGCCATGATTGCGCAATAGAGGCAAGGCAATTGGCGGGGAGTTTTGAACCTCAGACTTGTTCAAAACTGAGTCAGATTGTGAGTAACTTCATGAGAGAGTACTGAGTACTTGCGAGGAGTATTGTACTTGTTTGGTTACTTGATTTCTCCATTATAATATACACAATAGCTGCGGGGTTTTCAGCTATAGGCTTTCCCCATACATACTGAGTTAATGTGTGATTGAATTGATTGTGAGATTGCTTCCTGGGCATTTTTCCGCATGTGACAATTAATCGTAGAAATAAAGGCCAGCATGTATGCACCAAATTGATCTGTTAACTTATTGAATAAGTGATTTATTCCTACCTAATTTTTACGAAAAACTCAGATTTTAAACCAAAATGATGAACCATGTAACTGGCATGGTGGATGAACTCATCCAACCCAGCATGGTAAAGGAACAAAACATCCCCTCATGTGTCCATTAACCATTACCAATGGCTATGTCGACCACCTGATATGGTGCATCAAAAGCTCTATTCTAGTGGTCCCACCGCCAAAATTGATCCACATTTTCTCTGAGTTAGAGGGATTCTCATTTTAAATCCTGCATCACAACTAATCTCTGGAATACTCATCAATTCATTTCAAATCTGACACCCCAACCATTGACCAGTGGACTTAACCCTTAGCACTACAATACTCCTATAGACATTTGAGAAAATGCTGTGTTGTCCCCACCTCTGATGACACCACGGCCTCAGCGCGTAACATGTAGCATTTGGAAACGATGAACATGAATTGAAATGGAATGATAGTGTCAAACAAGTGATATTTTCTGTGATTGCATGGCGCTTTGGATTAACACATGATTTTTAGCATTTGATATAGTGGGCAGGCATCATAAGCAGCTTATGCATTTGGCCTTGAAATACAACATGTCCAAATATGAAATTTGTTGTTATGATCACCCATAGTCATACAAGGGAATAGGTGTATCCTAAATGGAAGCACATGAGAATGATATATGAAGTGATTAATATAGGGCTTGCTACGGTAGTTTTCTTCATAAGGCAGGTCTTTCTGGCTTTTTCTCCCTGTGTATGTGCATGTATTTCATGCTGTACTAATGTATCAAAATATATATAATACCATCCAATTAGTGTTCCAAGAGGATTCTTTACTACATCAAGCTCAAACCTCTATCTCAATTATTTCTTGCCTAAAATGTTGTGGTGAACTTTGCATCATCAATACTGGAAGAAGTCCTAGGAAAAATATTAACATAACACTACTATTCTACGTAGAGATATAACACAAGGGGAAAAAGTAAAAAACGGCTAAGATAGGTCTAATGGAAAATAATGCTAAACAAGAAGAGAGGCAGGTCTTAGCGTGTTAATGACATAGAACCCACCAAAGATTTGATATATCATGCCTAAAGGTGGCACTAAATTTGGGTCATATCACCATTAATATAACTATATTTAATATGGTGGCACATACCTTGATTTATATTTTACAATAAAATATATTAATTGACTTTCAGTATTAACTACCTATCATATTCTATTATTATAAAATGATTAAAAAGACAAAAAATGAAGAATTATATGTCTAATAGTATACCCAAACTCAAATTTATTGAATTATCTACCATACAAACTTCAAACTTCTTTTCACTAAGGTCAATTGTTTCACTTGAATTCACTTCCATACTTGAAGTCCACACTTTATTCTAGGTCGTGTTATGCTCTTAATTTGGTCTTCATCACCACTTAACATTTTCATTGTTCTTTATATGTGGCACCACATATGTAATCATGTCACTAAGTCTATTTATTATATTTGCTATAAATGAGCTGCTCATTCCTACCTATGAATCGTCCAGATAATTTTTCTGTCAACCACAAGGACTCATTTCATCCACTTAATTGTCAAGATAACATGTATGCCAATTTGTTTTACCCACTTAACTTAATAAGATAATCATAAAAGTCTTTCGGGTCATATTGTACCAAACTATGTCATGTCATCTTATGTTATGTTAACTCTCACACGCTTACCTCTAATTACTTACTATCATCATAGCAACGTGGTGAACATGAGTCTGAAATCCATTAAACTTTCTTTAAATCAAATTATGAGCTTCCCAATCATGCACATGCTGACAGACGAGGTGGAATCAGCACTTTTGGCTGTCATGAAATATAGCCCACCCACTATATATCCCACACTGTTCATGGGCACAGTATTGCATTCATGCAAATAGCCACTTCGTGAAATCGGCAAGATAGCATACCTCTGCATTCATGACCAACCTAGCATCCCATGAGAGACAGAAAAATGGAAATTCTACCATGACATGGTCAATAAATTTGAAAAGGATTTTGTCAAAATGCTTGTGTTGTGAAATGGAGAGTATGGTTTTATGAATTTCAAAGTTTCACCACTTGAAGGTTGATGGACAAGCAGACCCGCCAGGCAGAAACCCCATGACACCTTCTGACAACTCCAAAACACCATGACCCTGCCCATTGCAGATTGCCTGAGGCAAGAGTGCTGGGTGGCAATGGCTCAGATGCTCGCCGTGCGCTTACTCTGTCTGGCTGACCCACCTGCCACCCTTGCGCAGCACCCGGTTGAACACAAAAATTGGCACATCGAAATCGCAGTGCTCCATACACCACCGTGCCGATAATGAACCTTAAAACTGAAAGTACACAAAATAAAATTCAGCACAACTTCAAAAATATATATGTGTTTATGTTCAACTTTGATATGAACTTACAATGTATATAACAGAAAATTAATTTTTTTTTGATGTTCCGTAATTTTATTATGAAGCATGACATAACATATGGAATAAGTATGAAGAAACAGTTCTTTGACATTAGAGCCTTGTGCTCATCCCAAACTTGCAAAGGTCAACAATAGTATTCAAAACACCGAGAAATTCCCTTAAATACAACGTTAATGTCCCAACTGCTTTCCTTGTCCCAGCTTAGGTCAAAGATGCGTATATTCATCTATGTGTATATATTGTAAATGACGCAGTCAAAAGCAAACGACACCAAAGAATAAACCCAAAGGTTGAAAACAGCCACCAACAGTTTGTCCTTGGTAGCCACATTGCTGTGAAAGAATTACACAGTCCGTGTTGGTCCTCTCGTGTCTACTTGGTAAATTCTTTATTATGGTAGTACTAATGAAACTAGTAGAAAGTCTACTAGAGAGGGGTCGTACTCTGTACAGCACGTAGACATTGTTGTTGTTTTTGTGCTTGTTTAATTTTTACTATAGCACGATACTCAATAATAAAGTAAGGAAGCCGATTTGTTTTGCCAAGAATTAATATAATTTTCGGAGATTTTAAAATTTCACCAAATAACCCAGTTTTAGCCTCATTGTCAACTCGTCTCCTTTTGCCTGGTGCCTTAATGTGCAATGACATAAGTGTTTTCTAGACTGACCACGTGCATATTTGAAATCTAACTCTAGACCTTCCGGTACCTATTAGAAATTATTTTGGCCATTTTGTGTTTTCAAGTTAGATATTGTTTTCAAAGTTTTTACATTTACAATTTTATTGCATTAGGGGACTTGATCAAAGATGTTGTGGTCAAATTTTTAGAGGATGATCGTAGGCAGGCTGTGTAGGAACATGGTGTATGTGTGATTATTTATTTCTATCTATATTTTTTTATGTATTAAATAATATTAATTTTTCAATATGTAAACACTCACAGTGGTACTACCATGATTCCCGATGAGGAGCTTGTCTATCTCCTGGCCGCTCTGTTGTAAAAAAAAAAAAGACTAAAATAATACATATCCTGATATTTGTAGATATCAAATACGTGAAATATGTTTTGTGATAAACATTCAGTGACCCAAAATGAATATCAATGTAATAATAAAAATCCAAAAGGATATTTTTTTTGTTTCCATGTATAGAGATGAATTGTGATAGGTTTGATTTTAGATTACATTAACTAAACTAAGAATGTAAAAGTTATTTTGCAAGGGGACCGATACTCGTCGAACTGCCCGGTTGGTGGTGTAGTGGACACAGCAGTAAGAGATTTCCGAGCACCCCTTGTGGCCACCTCTACCTCCTTAGTGCCAACTAAGAAATACCCCGCGCTCCATGTACACTACCAATCACATCAGCACAAGTTAGATGAGGATGATATGGCCAACACAGGAGTTTCCGGAGCTACACGTACACCCAAGGAAAATCCATTCATGGTCGCTTTTGGTGAACGATGAAGGTGTCCCTATAGCACGTACAAATTTCTGTAAGTTTTAATATTTTAATCATTTCATGTACCTCCATGCAACCATATCTATCCATCTTTATTTTTTAAATTAGTTTATAATATCTTTTCTTCTGCAGGGAACAATAGTTTTCCCATTGTCTTTTTTTGAGAGATGGTGTTGATATTTTTGGTCTAAACCTTTATTTTACTGTGAATCTTGTTCCAACCCAAAAAGAACTTGTTAGATTATCTAGGCCATCTTTTGGGGTGGGCACATTTGATGTTAACAATTATATTTTGAGAAGAAAATATTTGAGAAATATACCAACAATTTTAGGATGCACTTGCAATTTGAATCATACAGATACGACACTCTCAGCTCCAGAGTGAGTGAACATAACTCAATACATGGAAAAGAGAAAAAGGAAAAGAAAGAAGGAAAAATTTAACCTGACCAGCAAGGTAAATTATAACTTTATTCAATAGCTTAATTCCTCTATTTCTAAAATAAAAGTAAGCATGCTTGTCCGACTTGACTCATGATAGCGTCTCACACCCCCGAAGGCAAACGTTAGGATCAACAGCAGCTACATCAAGGTAGCTGCTGTATGGCCATTTGATATTAGCTGCTGAATCAGGTGAAGTTGCCAAACATCTTAATTAATCAATACCCTCCAACGTTTGTAATCATCAAATACATTACAAAGTAATATCTAGTGTGGTATGTACTGCAGGGTGACACTTCCTAAATAAAACCAGAGAAGATAAAAGATCGCTTCCATCTCGCTATCAAGCCATATGCTGAATATCGTGCTTCCTGTAGGTCCCAAGATCCAAAATTCCCTATAAGGTAAAACGTTATCTTCACAGGTTTGTTTTCGTCCATACACCAATGTCTAACAACGTTACATGAATCTGTGTGTAGCAAAGAACACCACGAGGCAAATAACCCGTCAGGTAGAGCTGACATGTTCTCACGTGCATCCCCGATCAGAGGGGGATCCAGCCGACAAATGCCACCACGGAGGGCCGCACTGCACTACACGACTCCCATTTTTTCTAATTAAGTACACGATGGCTATCTCATAATATTTTTTACTTAAATGATGTAGAATGTTTCCCTTGGAGAGGATTCAACAATGTCATATCACAGGAAATACCCCAATAAAATAATCGTGCACTGTAAATAATCTCATTGCACCTTTAATTAATAATACGAATCTGCTCCCACGAGGCTTAAAATCGAATTGTACCTATACCATTATCTTTGTAGGCGATATGCTCACATCGTAGATGAGACAGCATCGTGATCTATTTAACCATCAAGAGTGGGTGTTGCATGAATAGAGCACAATGATACTGGTTGACTAATTAGAGATTTAGAAATGTATAAAGAAAGAAATTGATAATGTAAAATATTTATTATTATAAGA
Source organism: Pinus albicaulis (assembly GCA_034641835.2). Classification (NCBI taxonomy): domain Eukaryota; kingdom Viridiplantae; phylum Streptophyta; class Pinopsida; order Pinales; family Pinaceae; genus Pinus; species Pinus albicaulis. Next base: position 720,031,269 of record CM076569.1, read on the forward strand.
AAAAACGTTGCCATTTGGAACGTTTTAAATTCATAAAAAACTCACTACTATACATGTATGTCAACACACTCACACAGCCTTCGTTAATTTTAATGTATCATTACTATTGTTGTCAATAATTTTTGTGCTCATGAAAAGTAAAAAAATGAAATATAGATAGGGCTTTGGGACCATATGTGATTAGCTACAGAGCTTCCCCCATCTCACGTGTCATCTTCATGATTACCTATTGAGTTATAATCTTGAGAAAAACCTCAATCCAATGTAGCAACAAAAAGTCACTGCCGATTAGTTGCTACTCTTTCAAAATGGAGGTTTGTTCCAAGTTCAAGGCATCTAATAAATTGTTCTGAACGAAGAGATTATTCAAGCTACGTTCTGACATTTTCAACATATTTTCTGGGAATACTACTTGGAACGTACCTATAAAAATACTGTTATCAATTACTTGCATTTATCAGAAGATAATGATGGATCTTGATTTTCTGACCCTACAGCTGCAATCAAATCATGAGTTAACATAATCCCACAATCAATATGTCCATGATATGTTTGTTTGTGTACACTTCAAGAAATGTGTTTCAATGTTGCATACATTAAGTTCTTTATGCTCATAATTCAATATTAAGTCATCATGATGGTTATCTAGTTCTCATGTAAGTCATCTATTTGATTGTGTTGCACCTCCGCATATTGTTGTTTTACCATGATTTCTCCATTTACTACTCCCGTAGATGAATCGAATTTAATAGCCATATGGTTACTTGTCATACAGATTTCTCCATTTATGTATTCTAGGTTACATCTGTTGTGTTGTGTTTATTATCTCAAAGTTATATTTATTTTAAGTTTCCTGGGATGATTTGGGGCTTTTCCTATATTTTCTCCTCATGTCATTCCCGTATCACCCTGTTTCTGAGCATGCCAATTTTCTACCACTTGTACCAATCGTGCTGTCAATCTCACCAAGGGAAATATACATGTTACCTATTTCCTACCACTTATCATCTCCTTTCCAAAAATCAACCACACACTACAAGGGTCTTTCTTATATCATGAATGCCACGTCCCAGATATTTGGATGCTAACACTGTCAATGTGTTATTCTAACCAACTGGTTAAAGAGTCCATGTGGACTTTATGCCATGGCCACGCCACCGAAATAGGAGACTGAACGCTTTCATGATTTTTCTATTATAATTTTTTTCTGTGGATTTTCCAGCACCCTTTGCACAGATGGGGATTTTTCCCCCATTTCCTGAGTCGGCCTCCTAGACACCCTTCTGCTTACCATCCGTAGGCACAAAATCAACTCCTCTGCTGTTTCCCTCTTGCTCATGAACAGGGGCAAAAGGCCGAAGACCGCTTAGGGATGGCCCAGTCTATCCTATTGCTCATCTATCGTATCAACTTCTCCATAGTCGCTTCTATTTTTTGTCTAATGAAAGGAAGAAAATACTACCCTAGGTGAGGTTGCCTCGTTCATTCCTACCGCATCTATGGACTAACAACCAAGAATATGAACGTTTCTATTTATGGAAAGACACCCCTATGAGAGCCACATTCAATTATAGGTGGGAGTCACTAATAAGAACACTCCTATCACAATGAATATGACCTCCAAACAATCCCTCTAACTATTGTTATATCAAACTCTCTTTTATCTTTAAACAAAGGTGACTTCTCACACCATCAAGCAATTAATGCTATCACAAGAACTAAACCAATCCCACATCGTTATTCACAACTTCTTCCACCTTCAAATGTGATTTGGGGTTAAGAAACGTCCCAGAAGTAGGCACCACTTTACCCAAACGTACCTTCCTCCCAATGTGTTTCTCTTTCTAGGGTTTCAAGGAGATGTTTGTATCTTTATTGTAGCTTTTAAAATACCCCATACGAATACCTCCTTATTATAAGATGTGAGAGGCAAGCATTTATACTAAATTAAAAATGAGTTAAATACAATAAGGGATCCACTTTCTTCTCAAGAATAGTTTAGAGACTTGACTTCCTTCCTCCCAGCTGATAGTCCATCGTGAGTAGAATGAACACAGAGTTTTCCTGGCTATGCCACTAACTTTGAGACTCCGTTCTATCTGAAATTCAATGATACATTGGGGCTGTGCCTTCCCAGCCTACCTCTTGCCTTGCATCGACATGCATAATAAAACTGATTACATAAAAATAACCAAGCTCTACAACCATATTTAAAAAAATCTCTTTGTTTTGGAAAATATAATTGAAGAAAACTAAATTATTTATAAGGCTAACTCTCTGTCCCTAGGAATATCTAGTATCACCGAATATGAACAAATCGCAACATACCCTATCCAATGGTCAGAGCTCAAACCCTAATCTATGAATTTTGTAATTAACAATGGCTTCATAGCAAATCCAAGGAAGGAGAGATGATCTTAAAATAGAACACCAATCGGAATTTATCTATATATAAATTACTAAATTCTTACTATACAAAAAGTAAAATGTAATTGTATCATGGTTCATAATGCCTATTGGAGGTCATTCCTATAGGTTATAAGAAATAAAAGAAAATGATAGGGACTTCCTTTAAATCTTCCGTTTACAACTATTTTGTTATCATGGCCATATATACAAGGGCCGATGTTGAATCAAAGGTAGCCTTTAACCTAACCAACAGAAGAGGCCACCACCCAAATCTCAAGTAAAGGAGAGAGAACTCACACAGGCTATGTTTTGCTTGTAGAATGTCCCCAAGATATGTAAAGTAACCGAGGGTGATAAAATGATGATGAGCTCAAAGAACCTTAAACCTCTGATCAACCTGATTGGCATTCGTAGAACATAATGATGTTGCTGGGCTGACAGTGGAATAGTTTTTAGCTTTAGATCAATATGTAAATATACATTGGTAGAAACATAAAATAAAAATTGCATCAAGCATGTAAAATCTACAAAAATTTACGTAGTTTTTTGCTTAGTGATTCTAAGTGTTTCCTAAATTATATTGCTATTTTTACCCAAAAAGTTGTTATTAAGTTGTTGAAATTTTTCCTGTGGTTGGGAAATATTTCTGCCATCTAAATAAATTTAAGTATACTTCTGCAAACTGAAAACATTTTAGAAAGCTTTATCAATACCAAAACACTTTTTCAACATTTCAGTGTAATACACATATCTGAATCTATTCCTATCATAAAATAACATTCGTAACCTGGGTGTTTTTAGTTACGCCATTTGGATGCCATCAATAAAGACAACCCAGCCATAACTAAAAGATGTATGAATGAGCATGATCTATGTCATAGCAGTTGGGACTACAATTCACTGATATCTCTAAACATACCTGTATCCTTAATCGAAAGTATCACAAAGTCTTGCTTACAGCACTCATTACTGTCACTGCAAGGGGATTCTTTCAATCACAACCACCCATCATCCGTCATATTTTTTATAGTAAATAATCATATGATTACTCAAATAATAAAACATCTCTAATCCAATAATTCCATACCTCTTTCTTCCATTAGACCATTTCTTTTCCCACATCACTTACCTAATTGTATAATAAATGAATGAAATTGTTGGCTTGAATTCAAACTGTCCACACAAGCATCCAAATGTGTTGAAGTATTAGTACACCGTACTAATCCCCATTAAAACTATCAAAATTTGTGATGACTTACCCCCAAGTCATTTATAGTACACCAATCAAAGGTCAATGATGAAGTATAGAACTTCTTAATGGAGGTGACTGTCTCTCTCATTGCCATAACACACTCCACTGTGGTTTTAGGTTTAGCTCTTTGGCTGCTTTTAAAAAAATCAGAGACAGTTGTTCATTCAATATTGCATGTTTACGACTAATGTAATATCCAATCGAACTCAAAGTTACTGGTTTTATCGTTGCAATTCAATTGTCCCGCTCCACTTTGAGTATGGAGTTTGCATCCTCCATCTCATCACCATGACTTGAAGGTCCATATAAAACCCATGATGGTACTCCATTAACATTCATGACGTGAATGCTGATTTAAACTACAGAGCTATATCTCATCCAATATAACATAAGCTATCACCAATGTCATCCCACTCAATCTTAAAGCTACTGTTCATTATGTCAATTCACACTGTCCTGAATTCACCTCATTGTTTATACCGATCTCACCACCATGGTGACTTGGAAGGTTCACTGCAAATCATGATGGTGGCATCAGGCTGAACATCTGGAAGGACCCTGCCACCAAAAGGCATTGTAGGGATCATCCAATACGCAAGAGGGCAGAAAGGTGTGAGAGTGAAAAGTGTCCAGCATAACTAGAATACTTGGAGCTTACAAAAATGACTAAGTTGTTCATACGAAACTCAGTATGAGTGAGTGCTTGGTCATTTTCACAGGCCGTGGCTGTTTCTCTGCTAATTGGCTGCTGTGAAGTCAGCATCATTTCGCACTAGTCTCATCATTTCCGTTATGGCTGATCAACCCAATAAGAGATCGGGCATACGAGGCCTATTCGTACAAGATCCTTGTTTTCTAGGATAGAAAACAACCATTCTTCACAGGCTAGTATGTCATCCACTCTCCTACCGTGATAATTTCATCAACAGTAAACAATGATGCTGCAAACTATATACACCAATACCCAAATCACCTTTTCATCCCACAGACCCTTCATTCTCCACTACACAATAATAATAATAGACAAATTAAATATGTAACTTTCATATTTAATACCTCCATCATAAATGTTCCATAAAAAGTCATTTTCCTTTTACACCCATCCTTTCATGTCTTCGTGTATTTGTGTTTACATTTAAAATTAAAATGAACCTGGGTTCACACAAAAACCCTTTAATAACCTTTCCTTTCACACCCACCGTATATTTCTTCTGAATCGGAATATTTCATTGATTGGTGAGGGGACTGTTACCTTAAATACCCCCAAATGTTTCCATAGACTCAGCGAGTCTGAAATTTTCACAATCCATACCATCTTGGGCTTTTTTTCCAACACCATTCGACTACGTATTGATAAGCATTTGGGGCCTTCTAAGCTATAGGATAAAACCACCTATTAATAAAATACTACCAGCATGGCTTAGCAACATTAAGAACAAAGGATCAACAAAGAATCTCAGAATCAATTACCGAAATCATGAATGTAAAGGCCAACTTGATTACAAGCATTTCTGCTGAGTTAAAGTCTCGCATGACATCCTTCTCTTCATTGAGAAGAATACAACAAGCCATCTTGAGATAGTGAATGCTTTCCTTTTTTGGTGTTTTACCTAAGGTGCGATTTCAACTCCGTTCCCAAAGTATGTATCTTAATCGTCGTTCGTAAATCGTTCGTGGCTCATTCTTTAGATTAATTCACACACCACCATGCTTTTGTTTTTTATTTTTCCGTCTGGCAAATAGAATGAAATTCTCCGTTTGACTGTACCGTCATCATCACCTAAAATTATTAAATGAGGAGAGACAGGCCTTCCGACAGGCAACACCGTCAACAAAAAGCTTGAATTTTGTTTTCCCCAAAACCAAATTAATCATAGAACAAGACCGCGTAGGAAGATAATGATCCTTGTTTAATAGATTCCTAAATGTAAATTAAGAATCAGCTAAGTGATTTCCAAAGGATTATCCGTTCAAATGTAACCGCGCGTCACTCAGGCTTCGTATTGTTGTAAGTCCTCTTGATGTTATGTCTTTTAACATACAACTCTGGTTGAGTCCTCCGCCTTGTTGGAATATGCCTTTTTTTAGTTACAGTAATCGCTCTGAAAGGTTAACTATTAAATTTGGGTTTTTCTTCTGTACAAGATGGCCGTTACATAAATGTAGCAGTTTTCATACTCAAAATGAATTTTTAATACACCAAATCTCAATAACAATGCCCTCCATGTATTAGACTAATACTTGATATGCCCCCCTTTCTATATGGAAACCTCTTTGGTCCTAAAATGAATCATCTCATTTTTATTGGGGTAAAGGTAGGATCACTTGCCATGGACAGGGCTCCTTCGTCATATTTTTATAAAGGTACCTCTTTCTCTGTATTTATAAACACATGTCTTATAATAATGAATACGTTCGTTTATCCTTCAAATATTTTATTTTAGTTATTATAAATTATTTTCTCTCCTGTTTGATAAGTTTCACTCATTCTGCGTAAAAGTGGCATCAAGGAGAAAGGGGTATTTTTCACTCCCTTCGGGGATGTATATCTACAATGGCCCCGCCTTCAATGGCCGGCTCAAGACATCGGAAAGCCGCGGTGTTGAGAATACGAAAGGAGGATGAGCCAGGAAGGAAGCGCTCACTGGGTGGGGGGTCTGTAGCAAATTCCCTAGCCACAAAAAAAACATTATTTTTAATACATGTCCATTTTATATACGTGAGTACAATTTGGGACTCATTTGAGACTTTGATGGATGTGACATGTCGGTAAAATAGATGAGACCTATTTTTTTAGGACCCAGCGTGTTTTTAGATCCATCTCCTGTATCAGAAGTCAAATATTATTTACCTTATCAATATTTTGATCATGTCAGCATTTACCTCTCAAGCATCAGCTTGAGTCACAAGATATACCCATGTAACCTGGCAAGGAATCACGTGGTTCCCAGGGTTTGATGGGCATTCCTGGACATGCCTGGCCAGACTTCAAACAAGTGGGGTTGAGGAGTTAACGGGACAACAGTGGAGCTGTGTCTGACATGAAGGACCCATTAGGAGACAATCCAGCTGCCAATCAACCAGATATGAGGAGCAACAACACATTCACCCCACTAAATACACTCACATAACCTGGAATACTCATGTTCACTACAGCACAGACTACCAGCAGAAGACCGTTGAAAGAGATAGACAGGCAGTAGAGCAATTATCATTGTGGATTTCACTAAGTATTTGCATTAAGAACAGATGGTGTGTGAGGCCATGAGACAGCTAGGGCCTGTGTGGTCGATCTGTATATGAGGCCACCCAGTATCATTAAAATACGCAATCAAGGCTGGTCACTGCTGCTGGCAGGACGAGCGGGGTGATCTGCTGTGGATCTGAATGGACAGAAAGTAGCATGTGCAGAGGTATGCATGAGAGGGCCTAGAAGAGTTTTTGTACTCATGATTGTTACATGATTTCTCCATTATAATATACACAATAATGCGGGGTTTTCGCCTATGGCTTTCCCATACATACCTAGTTAATGCAGATTATGATTTGATGTGCGGCATTGCTTCTATATTATTTCCGGTGCATGTGATACCATCTCTAAGAGGTTATGTTATGCATGCACTGGGAATTGATAAAAGGATCGGTTAATCTCTGCATTGAATAAGTGATTTATCTGCCTAATTTCTACATGTACTAATAGATTAATCGTCGAGATTCACACAAAGATTGCAAATTGCTTTGTTGTCGCATGCGGGCTGTATCCCATTACGCATCCTTTGTAAGCGTGAAAGACTGTGAATGCTCCTTGCGCTAATTTATTTGAAGCACGAGCCAAGTATAGACGGGTGATAGAGCTTGAGTTTGGGCTCACTATGCATATGTTGTCTTCTTGGAAAGCGGCAAGGAGTATACGTCTTTATTGTTTGTACTCGGGCTTGCTGGTTTCTCACAGGTACTGGCCCTAAGTGCTGTGGCTGGAAGGACTCAGACAGTGCGTGTTAGAAGAAAATGGTCTCATGTAGCTCGTGATGTGATGCTCAGCCGAACACAGTGCCTTGGTCACCATGGCGGCAAAAGAAGACTGCGTAAAATGTCACAGACCTGGCTGAGTGCTATGCCAGGATCAGATTATTCACTTTCATGGTGGCTACTCCGTTACGAATGTGTAGAAAGCCACGCACTGTCCGGAAATGTACCATACTGTGGCAGGCTGCCGGGGGTGAGGGAACCTTTCGAATGGGATGGAGACATGGACAGACGCTGGCCACTACGGTTCACTCAATGCAGAGATGAATCGGGCAGGGGGTTACCGCGATGAAGAGGGACATGGTCGACTGCTCTCTGGTCTTCCGGGCGGCTTACAGTGCCTATCAAGAGGTGCGCCAATGGTCGGGAGAAGGCCGCGGATGTGGGAGCGCCTTGGGCGGATCCGCAGAGAGAGATAAGAGACGAGATGGATCTTCGTTCCAAAGGGAGCCGAAGAAAGAAATCGCTGATGTTCAAAGCGAGAAGGAAGGGTAAGAAAACCTCTCATTCTGCTGCGGCAGTTGCAGAGGCGGCCAGCCATGTTTTCACCGCTACGATCACGACATTAAGGCTACCACTGTTCAAAAGAAGAAGAAGAACAAGCAAGCGGTAAGATCCGCATGGGAGTAGCGCCACGCAACAGCTCGATTTTCACTCCGGCCAACAGGCGTTTATTTTGGCGTATTGACTGTGTGTGGTTCTTGATGTGCGTTTACGCTATATGACGTGAGATCGTGAGTTGTTTCCGGGACTGGAGATGCGATTTGCGGCGTAATATCGACAAGCGCTGGCGATGGCAGACATTGTATAACGGGGACGGCATCGCATCCTTCAGGAGTCCGGTAAACCTCATTCAGCGATTGCCGTACACCGATCAGCAAGAACCCATTACTGCAGTATTGGCGTGTTAGGCACAAGGCGATGCCGCATCGCCGCCGGCGAAAGCCGCGAAGAAGAACACCGACCCGGCTGAAACTTGCCCGTAACTTTACTCGGGCCAGTATGCGGATGATCGCCGCATGGTACGCAAGTACCGGAGATGCGCGGTGTGGAAGCGATATATGCGCAATCATGGTCGTGATTGGGCTATCACCCGCAGGAGCTTCTGGCGATTCCCAGCGATTTTCACCGATTTCCGCGATGCGCACCGCGCGCAATGTGACCGCCGCTGCGTACTTTAGGTAGCGGCATGCAGCCACTCACCAGAAGATTAGTCGCCACGGCATTCCTTGAGAGTCACCACTGCGTAACTCTTCTCTCTTTCTCCATTGCGCTCGGCGGCAGCACGTATTAAGGCAGATCTTTAGCGATATCAGCGGCCGGATCTTCGTTGAAGAAGACATATTCGCGTTCGTGAGTTTAGCACCGGTCGCAGAAGGAGTCGTGGTGGGGCGAAGACGCCATCGGGCGATGATTAACGGGAATTATCATCCGCTTAATTGGCGAGCCTGGCAATGCTGGTGATCGAGAGATTACCGCATTCCATAACCCGCTACAGTAATCCGGTGTGTCGCAGGCGCCAAGAATGAATCAGTGGGTACGCATGGCGATGTTGTACGCATCGTACACGCGCCCTTCACTTGTGGGCTTCCAGGTGAGGGTACGCAATACACATAGTATGTAACCGTTGTTCTCACAAGGTTCTTGGTGAAGGAGAAACACAGAGGAGGCTGATTCCTGCAAGAGGCCTCCACATTCAGGCATTTATGATTTCTTGATCATCTTCCAAGCCTACACAAGGACAGATGCAAGATGAGGTTTTGATCCAATCACAAGTTGGAATATTTGTAAAAGCACTGTACACCCCCACAACCACGGTGTATGGCCCATACGCAAGGACACAGGCGATCACGGGATAAATCAGAGGAGGCCGGCGGGCGTGTCCATTGAGAGGGAGCCTACCTGCATGCAATGATATTTTGTTCCCAAGGAGGAGAAGCTTCCAGACAAGATCGGCCCACAAGAGAGGTTCAAAGAGAAACAACACCGCGCCACCATCGTAGGGCCACGGCGCACTGCGTGTCGAGCGATCGGCTCGAGCGAAACAGGTTGTAGGACCACCTGCGCGCCAAGGCAGACAGAGATGCACACGGACGAGACACTCCTGATAAAGGCGAAGGCCTTGAGTCGGGGGTCAAAGGATGGAGTCATATCCCTTTGAGAAGCCGTGAGGAACCCAAGGCCGGATGCCAGCTGATCGCAAGAATACATTCGATCATCGAATACAGGCGGGAGATCGCCCACCCAAGACCTGGAAAATCGGCTGGTGTGTCCGTGCGATGGATTCACAAGTGTGAAGCGCGGTCGACGGGAGTGTGGAAAGGCGGGCAGACGACGCTCTGCTCTCGCGGCACGAGACCACTATGAGGAGACTTTTGAATTGCCGCAAGGTGTAGCCTTCCATACTTGTACTCCATCCCGCCTCTCAAACAGGATGGGGAAAAGGGGCCATCTGTTTCCATGGATGGAAAGATTCAGTGTTTCCTCAATGGAGTTACTGAGGAAGCAAGGCAAGACACTGCCACTGAGACCTCAGCTGAGTCGCATGTGTGCCGACTCAAGAGAGTTAATCGTATGGGTCGTGGGCGTTAAAGCACCCTCTGCTTGGTACACTTGGACATGCCTACTCACCCGGCCAAGGCTCTCCAAGAGTGAGGCGCAGATCCAAACCCCACTTATCAGGTGATATCGCTGATCATCGACCGTATGTAGATGGATCCGATTTTGATCGGCACAGCGGGGCGATACTTTCATGCAAGGAGATTCAGCACGAGAGCTTGAGATGAAGGACCCCAGCATCCTTCGTTTCCGGACACTGGTGACTGGGTCAGTGAGGATCGTTTGTTTCCCCCCGGTGGCACCGGACTCGGAGATGTTCAACATGCAAGGTCGCAAGCTCCCCGCTGATACCCCTCTTCCGGAGGTTGAGGAAGGGAGATGCTACCGAGGGAGGTAGGATGCCATCGTCTATCGACAACAGGGTCGCTGATGAATCGCTTCACTGACCGGCGAGGCGTTGCTGCACACCGGCCGGCACAGACAGCCTACCTCAGCTCTTTGGAAGGCGGCAAGCATGTACTGCGCTCTACCGAGGCACACATCGGGATAAAGTATCTATGGTACGATGAGGATGGAGTGAAGCCGGCCACCGATGCGCATTGGGTGGTGGAGTCCATCTGACCGACAGAAGAGCACTGAGGAGCCGCACGGGGCCATGGCCTTCTCGGCACACAAGAGCAGCCGCATCCGTGGCACCTGGGCCCAGCAGAGTTTATGTTGGCCATGCTAAAGTTACGCACAGTGAAGTTACTTGATGAGGGAAGATCCTCGCAAGCTTGAACAAAGTTGCATTTGTCACATCTATCGTGATAACCGAGTCGCACGTTCCGCTCAATCCGCCATGAGGGTCCAAACATATCGACATCGTACCACCGTGTACGAGATTGTGTCACGGAGAGGATCGTCGATGCTTTCAAGGTCCCCACGGACGGATGCCGGCAGATCCTCCGACGCAAGGCGCTCACCAGAGTGTTCGACCCACAATATGTGATAGGATCGCAGTAATCCATGGTCTTGGTCGAGAGGGAGTGTTGAGAATGCGCAAGATGATGAGCTTGCGAAATGAAGTCGCCTTCACTAAGTGGGCTCCGACAGTAACCACCTGCGCAAAATTATTTTTACTCATGTCTATTTTTAGACATACGGAAAGCATAATTGGGAATTCCATTTGGAGATTCCTGATGGATGCGGACATGTCGGTAAAATAGATGAGACCCCATTTTTAGGACCTGCTATTTTTAGCAGATATCTATCTCCTTGAAGGAGGAAGTCAAATATTATTTACCCTTAATAATATTTCGACTATAAAATGCTAGCTACCTCTCAAGACGCTGAGTCATGGAGGTGACTGCGAACCCACAAGAACCGTGGTTCAGAAGCTTGATGGCATCTCTGGGTAATGGTTTACTCGCCAGACTCGCGTCTTCTATGAGTTAACGGACAAAATATATTAGTCTATTTATTCTTATTAGAATTATTAATTAGTTAACTAGCTAATCAACTAGATAGGAGCATGAGCAAATTAAATAATAATAATTTCACAAATATTAATTCCATACACAATCAAGAATACTCTGTCACTGCGTTGCATGACTTTACTGAAGAGACTACATGAAAGAGATATTGTGAAAGGGGCAGAGTTATTATCACAGACTGGCATCATGGTACACATTTGTAAATATTGGTAGATGAAAGAGGGCTATGAGTATTGCAAAGTTTGGCCGGTGGTTTATCTATATAAGGAGGCTATCACTAGCATTAAAGCATTTATATCATAAGGTTGCCATTACTGTATGGTTGGCATAGATTGGAGGCAAGTGATTTGCTGGGGACGAAAATTATAGTGTGTGGCATGAGGTGTAGTGCATGAGATGAAGAGTTTTGTAGCTCATGATTGTTACATGATTTCTCCATTATAATATACACACATTAGCCGCGGGCTTTCAGCGCCATAGGTTTTCCCCATACATACCGAGTGCATGTATTGATTTGATGCGATCGTTCTGTGTTATTTTCCGGCATGGAGCACCAATCAGAAGAGGGTTATGTGTTATGCAGCGCGGCAATCCTAAATTAGATGCTGACTAAGTTAATCTCATTGAATAAGTGATTTATTCAGCTATCTCACAAATGTGTGTGAGTCCCACGGACGAGGGCACTAGGCCCCCCGTTGAACTGGCAAGGCCTCCGGCTTTCTATGTACGTAAAAGCACCGTGCTGAAAACAAGACTAATCGGATTATGAATAACATCGCTCACGAGCGCTGAAGGATCCCATGTTAGCAAAGGGAAGCTTGCGGGTGGGGCACCGTCCCCGTGTATTGTCTTCCTGGCCTCGGTGTCAGAGCGTGTGTTTTGTTTGGTTTAAAAACACCGTTGGGGCTAGATGCCAACAGGGTCTGGGGCTGCGCATGGCTCGGCTTCTACCAGACTCGTCACCTAGGGAATAAATCTATTTGTAGCCATTGTGGCCTATCGCGCCAGTTATAACCTGGGCCTTTCTGTACGATTAGATCAATGGCTAGACCGATGCTAAATCGATATCAAGTAATGAGATTACTGTATATTCATTGATCAACATATTATTAACATAAATAAGATTATGGTTTCCCCAACTATATTATTGAAGAGCTCGGTGGCTTTCCTACTTGATGATGTTAAGCATCAAAATTTATATATCTATCATTTGTATACATGAGTTTGAATCATAAATATAGCATCATATAGCATTCAATTCTTTGTAATCATAATAACAGAGCTTAAGGATTAGAGGAATCCTAGTGATGCATTGAAATTCTTTGAATATATATACAATAAATTCTTACTCCTTTTTGCTGATACGTATTTCTTGCATAGGTTTTGATTTCAATGCAACAACATAGTTAGATCAATTGCTCGCTTTCTAAACATAGAACCAATTTGATGGTTTTCTTCATATAAGTTGACTCAACATTTTCTTTGGATTTATCTATAACTTCAACTGATTTCTCTGTGATAGTTTAGATGTTGGAAAGAGGCTACATGTCTTCCTAATGCCCAAATCAAGTGCATTAGTTTCTCATATGGCTATTTGGTCTTGAATGTCATCAGACTGTCTCCCGCTGGCAGCTGCATTTGTCACTTTCTTGTCATGTAAATTTGAAAACCTAAAAGTAGATGCTTCTTGTCCACTGTTATTATTCAGTTGGAAACATGGCACTGCATCCTTTGTAAACCATCGTTCGTCATAGTTAATACTTTGTCAATGCAAGTGTTATGATATGAATATATTAATAGTTTATTTCCTGAAGGCATCCCTTCATAAAATTTGATGTCTGTTACACTAATCTCATCATCGTTTGGCAACTTCATAGTGGATCCTATAAAATTTTTAATAGTGGATCATTTTGTCTTTTTGCTTCCGATTGAGGTTGAGATGTGCAGTAAGGAATCACTGCAAGAGGTGTATGGAGAGTCCTTGCTGACACAATTATCTTTACCTCCCTGCATATTTGAAATTGGAAGGATGTTACTATCAGAAAGAGTATTCCCTTCCTTGGGAAGTCCATCCTGTTCTCTGAGATTTAGCTGACTTCTTACACCTTCAGAACTGCTACCTCTAGCCATGGTGTCTTCTTTAGGATTTTCCTCCTGTTTAGGGGGATACATTCATTTCCATGCTTTTGTCTTTTCTTCAACCTTTCTTATACCTTGTTTTTCAAGCTTGAGCTTATGATCAGTGTCACTTGACTTGTTTTTCTTGCCACTATTTCATAATTCATCCCATTTTGTTCTTCTTAGATGTTACGACATTTAAATTCTTCTAATTTTCTGATTTTTTATGCGTGTTTCCTTTCTAGTGTCCTCCAAGACTTTGCTTGCTGCTCCCAAAACTCTGCATAGTTTTCCCAAAAAATTTCTTTCTTTGGTTCCATTTTTCAAATTTTCAAATACCATCTCGACTGGCAGGACTTTTGCTCTGATACCATTGTAGAGTGCTAGGGTAATTTTTCCCAAGGGTTTCTCACACCATTAGGTATTTTTCAACATTTTCCTCTTAACAATTCACAAGGTAACAACTTTATTAGAGCCATAGTCAGTAATTCATAAGATAACACTTCAATACAGAATATGTTTCCCAGTCAACAATGTAACGAACAATTCATTTTAGTCCCAAAGTTTCAATCTTCACTGAGTTTGAGCAACCAGATGATATAATTAATCATGCAGTCTATAATCACACAAAAATTTAATACTTTTAATGTCTCAGCTACACTATATAATACAACTATCTAAAACGTTAAAAATTAGATTGTGTTCTAAAATTCTAAAAATCAGATCCTCTAGATCTTGTTGGCATCTTGTGCAGGATCACCATTCAGTTCTGCTTTAGGGACAACTCCATTGGCATGCTGCACTTCTTGGTGACTCATGTCTTTGAGTTTAGTGCATGTATGATTACTTCACTCTGGCCTCTACAACGTAGCTTGTCCCATAGTGTACCCTTCAAGACTCTACGTTCTACTTCAGGACCCTCCTCTTACAGCGAGAATGCTAGGGCTTCGTCCTGAGGTGTGCTAGATTTATGCGAGGGTCATCCATTTGAATCTTCCAAACTCTCTGACGTTCACTGATGCAATATGAAACAACTTCTTATTTTCTTTCATGCATATGTGTTTGAGTTTAGAATTATATATTAGCACATGTTTTATTACTACAAAGTGTTGATTGTGGTACTGTATAGTTACAGTAGCAATGGCTTTTTATTTTGAAAGGAAATCCTTGTGTAATCCCCTCTCCTTCCTCGACACATCTGGATAGAGGGCAACTATTATGAGTCAGTTAATTTGATTTGAACCCATGATCAATGCCTTCCCCATCAGAACCATGCCTTGGGTGGATGTTCAACCAATTTTTCTAACTGTTGGATCTTATAGTGTTTGTTGATAGATATCCATAAGGTTTTTTATTCCATATGACCACGGACTTGACTGTTAGAAGAAATAGACTTCCTCCATTTTGTGTTACCACCAATGATATATGGCAGGTGCCTTTGAGCATTGGTCACTCCCTATAGGAACAATTTGGCATAGGTTCCAGATCATAGTATTATAGTTCATTGTTAATAAATCCCTTATTCAAGGACATGCCTTCACGATATAAACTCTACAACCATAAGCATAGAAAGCAATGTATCTTACCTCTTCGATGCCTTTTCTCAGTCATGAATATTTTTGGCCTTGTACATACAAATTTTAGAGGCTTCTCGATCCTTTTTAAGCCTCTTGCGGCTATCTAAGGATGTGCCCTAACCTGTGGCCATTTTAGTCCACTAAAACTATTCTTATACCTCACATATTTTCCCTTAACTCATGTGCCTTCCTTTAAGGGAACTTGACCCTGACACTAGCATCTCCACTAACCTCACACCCTCATTGTGCAATGGAATTAATGGTATTGACCTTCCTTAATGTAGTAGAGGTTAAGCTCAGCCTGTTCACAAAGATATACCATAGCCTTATGCCCAGAACCATACACAAACAAAGCTCGATCAATCCTCCTTAGATCGACCTACACTAGAACACAAGAAAAAGTATACTCATCCTTCTTCTTTCACTCCAGCTCAGCTCCTTAAGGATCTACAATCTTCTTAGGCTCTTGTATTCACATTAGACGAGTTGAAATTGTGTTTCAGACCTCCACTTAGGACTCTCTTATTTATATCCTCTCCATTGTTGACATAGAGCCTCCTTTACTCTTTCAAATATGCCCTCACACAAAAAATGAAATAAACAATTACTTTTTTTGGGTCTTTAGCCCATCCCTTTAGGTCTAAATCCCACCATAGGTCCACATTGTGACATTGGGGAGAGTCCATTTTTGGTTTTGTTTCTGCTTCATTTCAGATTTTTGCTAATTACCCTATTAATAAATGTTGAAGTAATTTATGTGGGGACCATGAATTGATATTTGTAGTGAGGACAGCGGGAAGCATTGTTACCCACGTGCTTAGATTTTGATGTTTGTAGTGAGGATTCTTGCACTTGATCTTGATCTTCATGGGAAGAGATTATGGAACTTTCTTTCTTGAGTCCCTTTCGAACCAGAGAAGAGGTACGTTCAGGTTCCTGTACTTGAGGTTGCGCAAGCCATTCTAATTCTTCATCTCCTTGTTCATATAACATCTCTACATCATGAGAAGAGTGGGAACTTGCTTTCTTGAGTCTCCTTCGAACCAGAGAAGAGGTACGTTCAGGTTCCTGTTGAGGTTGCGCCTACCATTCTATCTCTTCGTCTCGTTGTTCATGATCTAACATCTCTGGATCGAAAATTAATTCTCCTTCTTCATCGCAGTATCTATCATCATCATAGTTATCCATGGTGGCTGCCACCAAAATATTATCACAAATTACCACCTTCATCTTTTAAGAAACTGCAGGATACAAATCTCAACCACCAAATGGAAGAAACCACAGATAAGAGGAAGATGTCTACGAAGATTTGTATGTCCTTAAAAGTACTTGGTCATTAGGGATCAGTCTGGTATATATACACCCATTGCCCATTCACAACCAACTGGAAGCCGACTCACAACCCTAAATTTGAGGTGCAATATGCTTTTTTACTAATTTT
Source organism: Pinus albicaulis (assembly GCA_034641835.2). Classification (NCBI taxonomy): domain Eukaryota; kingdom Viridiplantae; phylum Streptophyta; class Pinopsida; order Pinales; family Pinaceae; genus Pinus; species Pinus albicaulis. Next base: position 720,048,126 of record CM076569.1, read on the forward strand.
TACTTCGCATGGAGAAATATTTTTGGAATTCAGAAACATTTCACCTCTTGCCCATACTTCTTGGAATTCAAAAAAATTTCACCCCTTTCCCATTCACAAAAGGAAGCTGAAGGTGCAATATGTTCCTACAAGTTCTTTGGAACCATATGTCATGTCTTGGAGTTCATGAAGATTTTATAATTTACGTTGACTAGATTTACTCACTACTAAGACTAGATTTACTCACGAGTAAGGTGTTATTATCAAAATTGTGCTGCAATTTGAGAGTATTAAACCCAATTCAAACTAACTAAATATGTTACTACAAGTTCTTTGGAACCATATGTCTTGGAGATAATGAAGATTTTATAATATACTTTGACTAGATTTACTCACTAGTAAGATGTTATTATTAAAATTGTGCAATTTTTTTTTTATTTATGTTTTTTAATATATTTAAATATGTTATTACAAGTTTTTTGGAACCATATGTTTTGGAGTTTATGAAGATTTTATAATATATTTTGACTAGATTTACTTACTAGTAAAATGTTATTATTAAAATTGTACAATTTTTTTTATATATTTTAATATAATTTAATTATTTAAAAAATGGTTTTTATCATCAATATTTCCTCATAAAATTTTGAACCTAACACATATTAAACCTGTGATTTTTTTTTAAGTATTTGTAAGGTTTCGTTGAAAGACCGACGCCTCTATCGTCGGAAGACCAACGTTATTTTTTTAATATTTTGACATTTTCATCGGAAGACTGACGCCTCGATTGTCGGAAGATCGACGTTGTTTTTTTAATATTTTGACATTTTCCTCGAAATACTGACACCTTTATCGTCAGAAGACCGACGTTTTTTTTTAAATATTTTTAATTTTTCATCAGAAGACCGACGCCTTGATCGTCGGAAGAGCGACGATTTTTTTTAAATATTTTTAAGTTTTTTGTCGGAATTGCGACGTTCTAAATGTCGGATGATGTTTCATCGGAATTGCAACATTTTGTAAATCATCGGAATTAAACGTTGGAAACCATAGCATCATAATTGCGACATTTTTTGAAAACCTGAAAAGTATCGAAATAGCGACACTTTACAAAACTTAGGAAAAGGTGTCGGTATTGCGACACTTTGGCAAAGCATCGGAATTGTGACGTAATGGTTAAACACATTTTTTCCGGCCTCAAATGGTCGCTCTTGCAACGACTATGTGTCAGAATAGCGACAAAGTGGCCGTCGAAAATTGGGCCAAATTTGTATTTTAACTTTATGTATTGGCATGTCGGGGGATGGGGTCGGGGTTAACCCCTGGCCCCCGGTCCACCCATACCATCAGACCACAGCTGGGTGCTGAGGGCGTGGGGTTAACCCCAACCCCAATCCGTGGGTAAACATACCAATCATACTTTGTTGATAGTCAAAATCTCGGCTGGTTGAAACCCCAACCCACGGCATATACAACCAACCGTAGTTTGTTGGCAAGTATGAACCACGACAGAACCAACGTGCATCAATCACAGTTCATGTAATATCCCAAATGGGAAACATGCACCAGTATTAAATAATACTGCAGATAAATAACACAGTTCAACTAAGAGCAAGACGCCAATATGGAGGCTCAATATTTACATTTACATCAAAAAATCAGATTTATATTGTGGCCCATAAGATGTAGAAAAGAAATAGAAGACTTTTACATGAAGAAATCCTCAAAATGAGGTGCCGAAACCATATATTATGATTGAAAGAGATTGACATCGTTATTTTATTGGCTGAAAACAACTATATATTACACTTCATATTTAGAGCAGATATGTGTACAGATCTATATCAGATCTGTACACTAGATAGGCTCCTCTTCAAATGCCCCTTGGGGTTTTCGGCAAAAAGTGAAGTACATGGAGTAGATATGAGATCTAATGCTGCATAAATGTTGCAAATCTGCAGTAATATTCAGAAATACATGAACATTCAGATCTGATCTGATCTATACAATATTAATATCCCAGCCAATGGATCTCAAATGTGAAGGGAAGATCCCCAATCACATGAAAACCAATACTCCAAAAAGTGTGCCAAAACATCCTACAATTGTACCCTTGGAAATAATGCAGTCCTAGAAGGAAAATTGCATTGTAGGCTCTAGAACATGTTTGGCCTCAATCCAAAACCTAAAAATGCAGCTCCAATCATCCAATACTCTCTTGCCAATGGGATAGAAGCCTTCCCCACTGAAAAGAGGCACTAGATTGGCCTAGATCTTAGTAGATCTAGCCTCCACTTGCTGCAACTTACAAATACAACAAAACCATCAATAGGATCTACGTTGTAGTTGGAAGAAGAGCTTGGCCAAATGCCTGATAGTGGACAAGAAATGAAAAACTCTTCCAAGAGCTACTCAAGGAAAGAGGTGGGATTCCCGATCAAGAACACCCAATGCTAAAAAAAAATTGCAATCTAGGCTAAACAGCCAAAGAAAGCTTGTATGTCTAAACATACAATACTTCAGAAATTTGATATCATTCAACAACCTCTCATGCTACCATCCTCTTCCTTTTATAAGTTGAGAGCTTGAAAACCCTAAAGCACCTTCATTTAAATGGCTCCTTTCACATGAACCACCTCCCTCTAAAACTGCACTGTGCATCATTGATGGCCACTCCCCTAGGACATCGTTGTTGATTTGGTCATGGTTGACCCAACCAAAATTTTCAGCCCCTTTCACACCTAAGGGTGCTCATTTACATAGCCCAGATTTAGCTTTTCTCACATGTGGCTTTGATTTATTTACTGTTTTTAGGAGTTTTATGATCCTCTTTTACAATTTATTCATGAAACAGTAAAGCAAAACAAAATTGAATATTCCCATTAGCTTAGGACTAATTAGGAATATTACAGTCCTCCCCTCCAAAATGGTGCTTGTCTTAAATCAACTGATAAGGTGAGTGCTGCAACTCATCTCCTCCCCCTTTGGTGACACAAACATGAGTTAAGATTCCTCCATAAGCCAAGTGTTCACCAAACCATTCCTCCATGACTTGCTCCTCCAAAATTCTCATGAGATGCAAATAGCCCATCCCATAAGGAGACAATGGATCACAAGAAACAAACATGGTTTTCCCAATGTTCTCCCTGAAATATGTATCATAAGGTACATGGAGAATATCCATCCCATAGGGAACATACATACCTCCTCTCCTTCCTCCATACATCCCCATAAAAATTACAAGTACATCATCAATGTAGGGAATCAAAACAATGTACATAAAAATAGAAATTTGTGCATATGGAGGTGGGTCATAGTCCCACATATGGAACCCCCGCAGTGCATATCCTACCTGCCTCATATCTATATGTGGTAAGTGATTTTCCCACCACTTAATTGCTGCCCATAACATCTTACCATGGCTGAAAGTGGGAGATATATTTGGTGCCTTAGGAAAGCACCCGTCATGCTGTAAAATCTCCCTTTTTCCACCAAGGGAGTGGCCATTTTCAGAAATATTTTTGGCCCAAAGTTGGCCATGAAGTTTCTAAGGTATAAAAATCCTCTTTGGAGTCATGGCCTGCATATAAATAGTAAAATAATGCATACAAGAATAAAATAAAATATGATTTACATAAGTATGCTCTTCACCAATATTTCTCCTCAAACAAATGGAGTGATGCATAGATCTATCCCCTTCCTCAAGAAGAGAAAGAGAGGGTTGAATTAACTCTCCCATAGAGTTATGTTGCTGCTCCATCTCCATATGGTACATGCATCTTTGATAATTCTAATATAAATCTTTTTCAAATCCTTCCCACATGAATCCATTCAAGATAATATGGTGTAGTCTAATGAAATCAGTGGGGGTAGAAAACAAGATCTCATAGGCTGCACATAGTAGTTTATCTTTAAGTCTTGGTTCTTTAGTCAAATATATCTAATCATGAAAGTAAATGACTCCATCAACCACCCTATACCTCCTATATTTCATTTTCCCATCAAGAACCTTACATGTGAAGAGATTCTTGGAATATTCTACCAAAATTTGGGACTCCCAATATGGATCTAGGCTTCCTGACAATGACAGCGCTATAAAATTCTGGAATGAAGTAGCTGTCACATCATCATTCTCCTCTTTGACATGCTCGACATGCTCAATGCCAAATTCACATGTTGGATTGTTGTAGCTCCACCTTTGCTACCTTTCTTGCAACTGATCTTGCTCAAGACAAGATTGAAGTTCATGGAAGTCATCCTCCTTTTGAAAGGTTTCTTTCTTCCAAAACTTACATAGTTTGGCCCATCCATACAAGAGTGTTAATACTCTCTTGTCATGTTCAAAAATATTTCTCATAAATGGAAGTATCATTTTCTGCCCCAAGACTATGGAGTGGCCTTTTGACACCATGCTCATGTCATCACAGATTTCTAGATCCTTCTTTTCCAGCACATATAGCTAAGTGGAAGATAGCAAAGCCCATTTCAGAAATTTTCTCATCTCTCCTTAGAACCCATCAAAGTTTCTCATCGCTGTGGTAGCTCCTCTCAAGGCTCCTTCCTTGGCCATATATTCATTTCTGCAACAAGTTGAGAGAACACTTTATTATTCTTCTCATTAGGGGGTCTCCCTGGTGGAATGCATCCATGCAAAGAGACATCAAAATCTGAAGTAGACTGTATAAATGAGTGGACTGATTTTTCCCTCTCTTTTATGCAAAAATCAGTCTACTTATTCTGAATATAAACCCCTTGAAATAAACATGGGTGCATGCTCCTCATCATTGGATGCTGATCCATCCTTCCTCCTCCTCCTTGGTGTAAGGTGTTATTGCCCATTACTATTGTCACATGATTCTCCTTGGGAACCATTTGCAAAGATGAAAAATCTCCTTCCCTTGAAGCAATAACTTCATGTCCATCCCCATGTGGTGATGGTTCTTCTTCTAAAGTGACAACGTTGTTACTGCCCTCTTGTTTTTTCTCCTCATCAATATTTGAGAATACCTCAGTATCAATGAGAGACCTTAGATCTTGGTCTTCCTTTGAAAGAGGAATCTCCATGACTTCCTTTTGAGAATAAATATCTTCATGCAATAGGGATCTTTCCCTTGGCAAAGTATCACACAATTTTTTATCCCCTTCAATAGAAATCTGAAGTGGAGTTGGCATAACAGATCTTTCCAACTCATCCAAGGGTTTTGCATGTTCATGCTTTGCTAGCTCAATCAAAGATGTTTCAATTTGTTTTACATCAAATATCTTCACTAATCTCCTAGTGAATCTTGCATAAGTAGATATATTTTCATTCTTCAATGAAAAGGATTCAAATAACCACCAAGCATAAGCTTTACCTTTAAGATGTAGCGTTGCTACTTTAAGGGCTTCCTTTTCTGAAACTTGATGTAGATCTAGATATGAGTCTAGCTGATCTATCCATTCTTTCACTGTGCATGTGGAGGATCCATCAAAGTTTGGCAGAAATAATCTACCTCTTCTCCTTCTATTGTACTTGTTGGATCTCCTTTCTTCCTTGAGCTATTAGAACTCTTGGAAGCTCAAGTGCTCCTTGAATTTCCAAGATTTAGATTCATACTTCTGAAGATAATCACTCAAAGACTCCTCCTTTGGTGCATATTCTTCCTTCATCTCTCTTGCAATGAATCTGGGCATAGTATAATGTTGTAGATCTAAATGTGTAGCTGAGTGCTTGCACACATGATATGAAGAAATAGGGCTTTCTTCATGTAAAGATCTTCTTGAGGGACCTTCATGTATTTCCCTCTTCATTTCTTTGATTTCTCTTTTAAGCTCATGCAGAGTTTGGAATAGAGTTTTTGAGAACTCTTTCCCTTTCATTCTTCCAGATAAAGGGGTTTTACCCTTGTCTTCTTTGTCTTCTGTGTAATCAATCTTCTTCTTCTTTCTTTTCTTTTCATTAAAATCCATATTGGATTCTTAATAAGCACAGTCTATGCCAAGATGATGCTTCAATACCACTATACTATCCCAAATGGGAAACATGCAGCCGTATTAAACAATACTGCAGAGAAATAACACAGTTCAGCTAAGTAAGAGCAAGAGGCCAATATGGAGGCTCAATATTTACATTTACATCAGCAAATCAGATTTATATTGTGGCCCATAAGATGTAGAACAAAAATAGAAGACTTTTACATGAAGAAATCCTCAAAATGATGTGTTGCAACCATATATTATAACTGAAAGAGCTTCACAATGTTATTTTATTGGCTGAAAATAGTTGTATATTACACTTCATATCTAGAGTAGATATGTGTACAAAAATTTAGATCTATATCAGATCTATACACTATATAGGCTCCTCTTCAAATGCCCCTTGGGGTTTTCAGCAAAAAGTGAAGTACATGGAGTAGATCTGAGATCTAATGCTGCAGAAATGTTGTAGATCTGCAGATATATTCAAAAATACATGAACATTCAGATCTAATTTGATCTATACAATATGAAGATCCCAGTGTTGGCCGGATAAATCGATCTTACGGACAAGATTGATCTCCCTAGTGTGAGAAGACAATCTAGCAAAAAATGAACAACTAAGTCTGTCTTTCTCTAAATATATTCATTTTACAAATAAATTCTATGAAGGTGTTGATCCTACCTTAGATCCAAATACTTATTTGTGGTCGTGGTGCTTCCGTCACATCAATAATCCTTCCGTGCAACAAGAGTTCTTTCGTCGCAAAAATAATTCTTTCGTCGCAACAAGAGTTCTTTTTTCATAAGAAAGTGTCATCTTTCGTCGACCTGCAATCACAAACAAGTAAATATTAAATAGCACCTGTATAAAAAATAATTATAAAACATACCTATCATAGTGATCAAGGAATCTATTAAATAAACGATGAAATGACAGCTTATTGAAATAAAAAATCAAACGACAATTTATTGAGAAAAACAAAACTTGATTGTATTAATCTTAAAATGATAGAAGAACCTTACAACCTTAGCCTTGATGTTTGAAAAGGCCTTCCTGGGGTCCGAAGCAGGAGTCTCCTCTACTTTGATAAGTCGTGCACTCTTCCTCCAGGAGCACATAGAGGTATGTGATCTTTCCTCTCAAAAGCTCAGCAGAAAGAAGTCTAAATCTCAATAGCACTTCAACTAAATCACACATAAAGCTTGAACTCCAATTCTCAATCTCCAAAATCTAACCATTTGAGGCTACCCAATGCCTCCTTTTATAGAGTAGATGAGAAGGTTAGGATTCCACCTTTGAAGGGATAGAATCCTCCTTCAAAGGGATAGACTCCTCACATCAAGGGATTAGTTCCTTAAGGTGAGGGATGCATGAACCTTACTAAAGCGTACTCATCCCCAAAAAATCTCATCTAAAACCTTCTAGAATTGACCTCAAATCAACTTTTTAACTTTACTTTCTCGATTTTTTGACTTTGAGAAGGGTACGCAGGAATTACAAGGGAAAATTGCGTTCTTGAATGCAGGTAAGTTGTGTATTACCTACGTACCCAAGCTAGGAACGTAGGCAGGCTTCATGTTATCTGCGTACCCAAGGATTTTTGAGTTTTTAGGGTTTTTCCTCCAGTTTTAGGACTTGGAATGAGGAAGAAAGGTTGTAAGACTTGCAGAGGAGGCATGTATGAGTGTTAATGAGCTCATACAGTTAGCAGAATATCAAGGTGACAGTTTTTTAGTGCAACACCCAGCCAATGGATCTCAAATGTAAAGGGCAGATCCCCAATCACATGAAAACCAATACTCCAAAAAGTGTGCCAAAACACCCTGCAACTGTACCCTTGCAAATAACGTAGTCCTGGAAGGAAAACCACGCTGTAGGCTCTAGAACATGTTTCGCCTCAAGTCAAGATTTGAAAATGCAGGTCCAATCATCCAATACTCTCTTGCCAATGGGATATAAGCCTTCCCCACTGAAGAGAGGCACTATATTGGCCTAGATCTTAGTAGATCTAGTCTCCACTTGTTGCAAATTACAAAGTCAACCAAACCCTCAACAGGATCTGCATTGTAGTTGGAAGAAGAGCTTGGCCAAATGCCTGATAGTGGACAAGAAATGCAAATCTCTTCCAAGAGCTACTCAAGGAAAGAGGTGGGATTCTCGATCAGGAACACCCAATGCTAAACAACATTTTCAATCTAGGCTAAATAGCCAAAGAAAGCTTATATGTCTAAACAAAAAATACTTCAGAAATCTAATATCATTCAACAACCTCTCATGCTGCCATCCTCTTCCTTTTATAAGTATGAGAGCTCGCAAACCCTAAACCACCTTCATTGAAATGACTCCTTTCACATGAACCACCTCCCTCTAAAACTGTGTTGTGCATCATTAATGGCCACTCCTCCAAGACAACATTGTTGATTTGGTCATGGTTGACCCAACCAAAAGTTTCAGCCCCTTTCGCACCTAAGGGTGCTCATTTACATAGCCCAGATTAGCTTTGTTCACATGTGGCATTGATTTATTTACTATTTTTAGGATTTTTATGATCCTCCTTTACAATTTATTCATGAAACAGTAAAGAAAAACAAAATTTAATATTCCCATTAGCTTTGGACTAATTGGGAATATTATAGTTCAACAACCAACCCTAGTTCAATTGGAGTCACCATTGGCACACAGTCAACCTAATTTTGGTTTATTACAATGCCACCACAGTTACAATTTGGTTGGAACTCGACAGTAATAATAACCCTCACTGCAGTTATACCATGGTTGAGTATTGGTTAAAGGTTTGGGCGGGGAATTCAAACTTGACCTGGGTTCAATGTAACACAACTATGGTTCGAGGAGAAGTCAAACGGTTGGTGGTAGTTTTGAACCGGTCCACATCCAACAATATATTTTTTACCACGTGGCCTTGAACTACCTGCTACTTCTTCCATCACGAAGTCTACTTCTCCCAAAACTTGTTGTTTTGGCTTCTTCTCAAGAATGAATTTTCAAAACATGTCACATAACCAATTTTACAAATTTAGGTTTATAATTTCTCCCATAGGTACTTGGAGATCTATTCTATGTCTCATCCAAATTTCACAGTCTGAACACATATTGAAAAGAAAGTTATAGAAAAAATGACAAGCTAACCTATTTGAAGCATGCTTCAGAAGCATTCAAAAGAACCAAATTCCTCAAACCATATCTTGAAAATTGTTGTGAATCAAGGTCTAAAATTTGAAACACAAGTACATGAATATCTTTTATCGATATCCTCCAATTTTCATGGTTTGAAAAACCCATAACTAAAGTTATAGTGAAAATTCTTAGCTGAACTGTTTGAAGAATATTCCAAGAGAATTCAGGAAGCCTAACTTCCTTTGGATATATCTCCAAAATTATAGTGAATAAAGGTCTAAAATTTTAACTATAGATACATGAAGATATTCCACCTATATCCTCTAAGTTTCATGGTCTAAAACATTTCAGAACAAAAGTTATAGTCAAAATATCCAACTGACATGTTTGAAGAATATTTTAGGAGAATTTATGAAGCCTAACTTCCTTTGGCCATATCTTCAGAATTATAGCAAATAAAGGTCTGAAAATTTGAACCAGATGTACATGAAAATACTATATTTTTATTCTCCAAGTTTCATAGTATGAAACATCACAGATGAAAAGATATGCAAAAAATTCAAGATGACTCATTCACTCCACAAATCACATTTTTGCTTCCACCTTTAGACTCCAAGAATTACCCCAAAAGTTATTCCTCAACTCCTCTTCTGACCTCAGATCCATTATTCAATGCATTTATGTTATAACTAACTCATATTACCTCTATTTATAGTTTTTTTACATTCACTTATGGGGTTGAATTGTAAAATTAGTTGGTTTTTCCTTCTTGTACTTTGCATGGGTCATCCCGATGAAAATATTTCATATCTCCTCATTCATATGAAATTAGAGGGAGTTACATATACCATTGTAAACATATTTAAGTTAGGTAATTGAAGTAAAAATTCTTTCAAATATAGGTTATCCAAATGGGGCTTGCTTGTACTTTGGTTAAGTCATCTTGAAAAAATATTTCATATTTCCTCATTCATATGGAATTAGAGGGAGTGCCATATATTGCTGGAAAGGTCTGGTAACAATCTTTACAATCATATATCCTATGATCCCATTTGAGAAGTTAATTATAGTAAAAAATATTCAAAGATCATGTATCCAATTGGGGCATCAAAAGTCCAAAAACAATATTTCCAACAATTCCATTCCAATATCTATCTTGGACATAAGTAATCTCCCCCTATCTTCAACATTAATGATAACAATATTTACAAGAATATTTTTTCCAAATCCTCATGGTGTCTTTCTCATGCTCAACTTGACAAGTTGAAATCCACTTCTAAATTTCAATGTTGTTTCTCTGAGGTGATCAAATAGGAGATGTTAAGGATGGATGCTACAGTTGGAGAGAAGAGGTAGCACATTACTAAAGATGATTTGGAAGCATAATTCAATAAGTGTTTTCTAGATTCCAATTCTTTTAGGACTTGCGACACAAATATTTTTTCAACTCATAGAGCTATACTAGATGAACAAGGTGTTCATCACTTGGGTTGTGAAGGATATTGCTAGCCAATAGGTAGAAATTATATAAAAATTGGATATCATGGACAAGAAGTTTAATACTCTCCGCAAATAAATATTCCACATATAGTTCATGGTTAAGAGTTAGTTTGACTTTCAAGGAAATTGCATGGGCATCGAAGAGCACTTCCTTGCACACAAGGGCACCAAAGCTAATCCCATTAGGTTAGATGAGGAAAAAGAGGAATAATGCCCCAAATGATTCTGACAGAAGCATGGGGATGGTTAGTAAGTCTAATTTTCTTTGTTTATATGGATTTTTTAGTATGAGAAGTGATTTTACAAGCATTCTCAATTCTCTATTATATATCTTTCTTTATATGTTTCTTGTGACAATTATTTTATTTTGTTAGCTTCTAGTTTCTTGGAAGTATACTAGTTACTATTTTGAGGAAAACATTATGATAAGTATCCATGACTGTGGTTCTAATTTTCCATGTGGTAAGCCATGTTTTATGTTACTTGAACTGATTTTTGTGCCATATTAATGTAAATTTATCTAGCTTAAAAATGACCAAAGAATGACCACAAAGGTTAATGGTCCTACAATATTAGTTCAATGGAAGATAACAAGTTAAAAATACATCAAAATAAATAACGCAAGAATAACAAAATCACAAGCATTATTATTTAGTATCCTTGTGGATCTTTGTTTTGGTGTCTCAGGGTCCATTTTTTGTGTCTTCTTCTATTTAAAAATACACTTAGTCTCTTTGAATTAATTCGGGATTTTCTAAAAGATAAATTTGTTAATATTAGGTATTTTTTTATAGTCATTGCCTTCCTTAATGATCATTGTGATGTTCTCATTAAATTTGTTCAAAACCACAAAAAGTGAAGTCACTTATATAATTCAATGATGATACACAATGAAATATAAAAATTGAAGGACTAGAAATATGAATGTGTACATAAAATACTAATTCAAACATATCCACTTGGTAGTAGTATGGTATCTCCTCCTAATAGTTTTGAATAATCTATGAAATGCCCATTTATCACTAAATTAAAAAATTGTGAACCTTCTATGTAAATGTTGTTATGCTCTCTACTTACTAGCACTACTTATTTCTACTCAATTTTTGTTGTACCTTTGGCCTACTCCATCATTACTATGACAAAATTTTCATTGTAGAAAATTGTACACTGCCAAGTTTCAAAACGTCTCCTTTGCTAGTAATATATTATCATAATTGAATGCATTTTATCTATATTTATAAGATATATATTCATCTTTGTTCATCCTCTCTCTATGTACTATGTTCAAAAATTAATATGCACATCATAGAATGAATAAGTGCCATGAGAAATGTAATATATCAAATTCACTTACATTTTAAATTTATTTTAAAAGTGTAGGATAATTTGTACCATAGTTAACATGCTCAAACATATTTTGTAACTAAAATATGTTGAAGTTTCTCCCTGCGACACTAAATACAAGTAATTCATATTTATTTACTTTCTTGTGAAATGTATATCCCTAGGAAACCCACAAGGCACTTCTCCTCACTCTAAGGATGGTACACAAGGTAAGCTAAAATCTTCAAGGCTCAAAGGTCGATACACCAACATACTCATTAAGAGCACAACATGTAACTTGTGGTAATCGATCTTGGGTGGGAAGGATAAAACTCCTCTCAATTGTTTGAATTAGACCAAAGTGATGAAGTAATATATATATATATATATATATATATATATATAGGTACCATCTATATTTTTTTGGTTTTGATCTTTAGAAATGTTGTAAGTTTTTTAATCAATATTTTATACAACATAAATGCATACTAGAAAGTAATAATAATAATTATAGATGAAAATATTAGTAAAATAAATATATGTTTTTCAATATTTTATAACAACCATAATTTAATTAAAACTCATCAAGGTATTATTTATAATGTTGTATTCATTAATAAAAATTATTTTAGCTTTTCCTCTTTCATGGCCCTCTCTTTTCCTACATTTAGTGTCATGGTCTAAGCAATCTCCACCAAAATCTACATGACCCATAGATTTGTCACAATAAAACACTGCTAATGTGATCAACATAAAATCCATAGAATAAAATATATGTATATGTTGACATGAACATTGAAAATATACTCACATAAGATCAACAAAAGAAGAGATGCAAAGACTAACCCCTAACACAAATACATATGCACAGAATAACCCTCAAATTCCTTGACACACTCACCAACAAACATCAAACTACTCTCTTTTTTTAGCTTATTTCACATGAAATATAATTTAGTATGAGTAACGCATAATGTGGAGGGCTTATATTAACCAAGGAGGGTTTACATTGGGATATTAATTATGAGAAAGATCCTTTGTGAGGGATACAAACATTATGGGAATTATGTAGAATTCAATGTATTTCATGTTGTGTTAGTTTGTTTTCTTAATGAAATTTAGTGAAGACAACCTAAAATTCATTACAATTATTTATTTGTTACCTCAATTGACCAGGGGATGTAGACTATACATTTTGGAAGGACAAGGAGAGGACACGTGAGGCCAACAATTGGAAGGGTCTGATTTATAGTCAAATCGAGTGGGAAAAATATTCTTAGTGGTGACCTATCTCAATAAATGTGTGGTTATAGAACAGGTGACATCAAAGATGCAAAATATATACTAATGTCGGCAAGAGTTTAAGTCTTGGATGTGGTGCTTCAAGACATGTTGGCTTGAATTTTATGGCTCAAGTTTATAACTAATGATGGTCATTATATATTTTTATGTAAACCAAGTTCCCTATAATCAAATTGGGCATGTTAAATATGGAAAATAACTACTCATAACCAAATAATGATTGCATGAAAACAATGTTATTAGAATCCAACAGAGAAACATCACATCTAATGAAGACAATTTAATTTTCAAGTAATTGGATAGTGTTGAAAACACATAAAGGGTACACAAATTATTTGCTTTAAGTTGTTAATGAAAATAATACCATTGTACTAGCTTGGCTTGAATCTCTCATGCACCCCAAAGAATTTCATTACAAACATCAATTTTCTAGGTTGAAGCAACAGTTTTGTATCAATGATGGTGCACTGAGGAATTATGGATACAAAACTTATTGAAAATATTTTGAGCATGGAGAACTTGGAAAATTTTGATCATAACCCACCATATTATATTTATAATATTTCTGACAAATTATAGCCGACATATGGATCTATTATTTATCAAATGATATAGATTAATCTCCTATTGAATGGACATGCTAGTACAGTATTTTCAAATGTATGAAAGGAAACCAAGACAAGTTCATTGACACTGCCTTATACATGGTAAGAAAACAACTTTAGAATCATCTATGAGGTCAAGGAAACCTCAAATCTCATCCACTAGTTTCTACTTAAACAAATCCATTAGATTTAGTTACTCTCAAACTTGACACATAATTAATAGTAAAAAAAAATTCACTCAAGTTTGGAAACTAGTACAAATTTTCTTATATAATGGGAGGTTCATTATAAATGTATTCCCAACTTGTATTGGGAAACTTGTTCAAAATTTAACCTTTATTTCCTCTAAAACAACACTACAACATCTCCATTCATAATTTTTATATTTTCTTTTGTGATGGTTTATTTATTTTATTTTAACCTAAAAATCATGAAAATACATTCAATTTACATAAAAGTAAATGGAATTAACCAAAAACATGTACTATGATCAAAATCTTTGATATCTTGGATAACTATGGATTTGGTACTTTTTATGTTTGACATATCCAAGGCACATGAAATGCCATTTTCATTTATGTTCTTATAGTAAGGAGCATAGGATTGGATTATGTATTTTAAATTTTAATTTACAAAACATTAAAAACCAGTCTTTCTCATGTTTTATGGTAAGCGTGTTGAATTCAACTTATCTGACCAAGAAATTCATGGCACAATGATGTATAGATTCCAAGAGAGACTAAGAAACTCGAAAAATGAGCTCAAAGCTTGAAAATAGAGTATTTAGGAACAATTTCAAGCTTAGAGGGGCTTGGAAGCCAAAATGGAAGAAACAAAATCAATATGTATCATTAATAGTAGGATTAATAACATATCCACATAGGAATAACACCCAAAGGAGATGGATCTAAGAGGAAAATGAACAAACTCCATGGAAGCGAAAATCAAGGATTGGATGGCTCAAGAAAGAACGGTGAAACACTATATTTTTCCACAATGCAGTGATTAACTAGAAACACCACAATAATATCATCTCTCTACAATGATTGAAAGATACATACATGGAAAATAACAATGACATTGAATAAGATCTCAGGGGTTTCTTTAAAAAACTACCAACGAATCCCTCAACCAATAGGAAGGCAACCATAATAAACATCATCAACCACACTTTGAATCTAGTCACCCCTAAACAAAATACAATACTCAAGAGATCAATCATTGAGTAAGATGTGGAAATTATTGGCATGGTAATTGTTGTAAGAAAATACCTTAGAATGGATAAAATTACCATGAAGTTATTCTTGCACTATTGGGATGTAGAAGGTACAAATGTGTGGATAATTATCAAAGTTTGAAGAGCTTCATAATGTATTATCTTTGGATTCAATGCAACCTTCCTCATCCTCATTCACAAGTAGGAGAACACCAACTCTAGATGAATTTAGATTGATATCATTGTGCAAAACTATATAAAATATCATCTTCAAAGTCATTACTAATTTATTAAATCCTATTATGTCTTGTATAAACTCTCTATAGAAAGGAGGTTTCTCTAAAAATGTTAGATATTTTATGGCATCACAATCACCCATGAAGTGGTCCACTCTCTATGATCAAACAAAACTCTAGGTATATTCATCAAACTTGACATGTCTAAGGCATTTGATTATCTAACTTAGGATTTATTGGTCAAATTTTTTTACTTTTAGCTTTAGATCTTCTTAGGTGAATTTATTAAAAAATATTATGTCCTTTCCCTCTTTCTCGTTGTTATTAAATGGATCATTTATCTCTTCATTGAACACCACCCATGGAATCATATTAAGGGATTCTCTCTCTCCATTTATTCATCCTTATGATAGAAGGGTTCAGTCATTATCTCCACCATAGTCTCTTCTGAGGTATTCTAAGGGATTTTAGGCTCTCCTCTATGGTCAAACCTCTTATATAATGCTCTCAGGTCACCCCTTGACTAAAGAAGAGGTTTCCTTGAGCCCTTCTAATGGATATAACCTAGAGGCAATAGTAGCTAAAGAGTTAGCTACTGTTTTTTCATCACGAGGAATGGTAAACATGTTAAATTCTTAAACTTTTTTAATCAACCTTTCTACCTCTTGTTGATCATTTTTTAGGTAAGGAGATGTATTTAATTTTTTATTTGTTTTATACAAGTTTATGTGTCTCCAAAATATTTTAATATTTTTGTTTTTAAGTCTATGGCCCTTTTTAATATAGTCAATTCTAATTTTGTTTTGTTTCCCATTCTAGGGAAGCTAGATATATGACCACTTTCTAAGATCAATCATTGGTAAGTAATAAACCATATGCTTCAGGGTTGTCCATTACAATGATATCAAAAATTTTGTGGATCTTATAATTTGAGGCTATTTGTATTAATACGTCTTTGAGTTCACCTATAATTTTGACCTCTGAACTATCTAATTGAATGATGTGAGTTGAACACTTGGTTGGAATGGAAATATTTTTTCCTCAAATATAGTTGGGCATAACATTGGAGGATGCTCCTGAATCTACCAACCAACTATGCACATTTTGATCAAAATTTTGAAAATTCAATAATAAAGGTGGATTTAGAAACTTATACCTCTTCCTTTAAAGGGAATCATTGATTCTTTCATTTTGTAGGTTATTAGTTATTTTTTTAGTAGTATTTTTAATAATAGTTGCAGGAAAAATTGAATACATAGAGGATTGGAATATTTTCTTTGAATTCCTTTAAAAAATTATCTAAATAGTGTTCTTGGAATGGAAAATATGTTGAATGCTTCGAAATTGTAAATCAACCTTTATACCTCTTGCTGATAATTTTTTATTTTTGGAGTTGTATTACAATTTTTATTCATTTTACAACGATTTATAAGTCTCCAAAAACATTCAATATTCTCAATTTCAAGTTTATGGTATTTTTAAAACCCTACATAAGTGATTCATACTCCATCATATTATTAGTATAATAAAATTATAACCTATTTGAGATAAAACTATTTTTTCCCTTAGGATTTATTATTAGACAACCTGGTCCTGCTCCTTTTTGTGACTTGAAGCTATCAAAGAATAGTGTCCAAATGTTAGTATTTTCTACAAGATTAGTCTTATTTAGACTATTATCTACATTTTTTATATAAGATAAGCTATAGTGTATTTCACAAAAAAAAAACATTTTCTTACAATTTGATTTCAAACTATCGACTTTTGGGAACGACTGAAGGTTTTTCAATTTTCCAATTATTAATTAAGAGTATAGTTTCCAAAAGAATGGAACTCAGGGGAAGGCGATTCTTTAGTGGCCTCCAAATATATCAAATTATGCTTCATATGTTCTTATGGTTCATTATAGTTTTATTAGGTTGCCCATTCCATGGAATCCCATTCCACAGAATGTGCACTACAATGATATCAATATTTTGGTGAACTTTAGGATTTTAGGATACATGGATCAAAACATCTTAGAGTTCTCCTATAAATTTAACCTTTGACATATCTAACTGAATGATTTGAGTTGAAAGCTCGGTTGGAATTGCATTCTAACTTTTACAAATATAGTAGTGTGTAACGTTAAAGGATGGTCTTGTTAGCAATTTGTAATTCCTTTAGGCCAAGGAGAGGAACCAAAAGGTAACCACAAACCCTTTAGAAGCTGAAATCTATCCCTTCCAGCTTCAGAGAGGGTTCTCTTTGTCCAAATATTTAGTGACTTAGATCATAGGCTAGGAATGGTGCTCATAGTGATATAGGTTTTAAAATTTTGTTGGCAAGGGAGAAGAAAGATCCATTGGGAAATGGAGTCATGTTAAGTTGATAATTTTCTAGTGAGAAGATGAAGTGCTGAGGTATATTTGTACAAGGGAAAGGTAGGAATTCCTTCTGGTTTTTTGATCAATTTTTTTGTAGAAGGGTGAGTAGAGGAATGGTGGGAAAATGACATATAAAGCATCTAACTGGAAGGAGGAACTTTAAATGTCATTAAAGAGGAAAAACATTGATTCTTTAGAAAACTATAACATAGCACTTTAACAATGAATTCTGAGATAAAATTTTTACTTAGATAAACAATACGTTCAGAGGGTGATAATAACAAAAAGAAAACTTACAATACAAATAAGCACGTCACCATTAGTAGCTGAAATAGTAATCCCTATAAAATCAATGCTCAGTGTTTTCATTCACTGAAAATATATATATATATATATAAATGCAGTGCATTGTGTCTCTTCTTCTAAACCCTAATAAACCCTTTGCTTCATAAAAATTAGATCATAAATAGATAAAAAATAATCAACTCCCACCTCTAGGAACCAAATTCCCTAAAAGGATTTTTATTTTTGCCTATTGCAATGAATATATAACTACTTTTCTAGAAAATAGGAAACTACTTTGATCAAGTCTTTTTCAAATAAATTTACATTAAATAATATGCCTAAATCGAGTTTCAAAGTCCTTAGACGACTTAAAACATTAACCATGACCATAAAAATTAATTACATAAAGTTTGGACATGAATTCCACGATCAAAGGGTTGTCTGTGTGGAAATGTAGTGTCGGTGCTGCGCTACTTCCTAGTGCAACTAAAACACATCACAAAAGCACAACAAATTGATGGTTTCTATAGCTCCAATCACTTTATGAACTGCTCAATGACTGATGCATGTGGTAAATAGCTTGGACATCATCACATTCCCCTTGAGAAACTTTTTTCCATTTCGCAAAGCTTCCATCTCTCAAAATTCCACCTACAACAAAAGCACATCGCCTGTATGAAAGGGTAGAGAAAATTGTCCTTCATGATTTTGACCAATGTTGAGGTCTCTAAACAATATAAAAAACCTTCCGATGATTTCAAAAATCCTAAAAACCCTTTTCAAGTCCCCACTCACCAAAAAGATGAAAAAAATTCTAATTCCTATCAAACCCTAATGCCTTGTCAAAAATATAAATTGTTGTGTGAGCTGCTCCTTTTTTTAAAAGTTCCACAGGCTTATAAAACCTAAATAATTGTTCTCTCAAAAACTTCAAAAAAAATATGAAACTATCAACCTCATTATCCAACCCCATTCAACTAGCATACTTGGGAAAAAAACAAAAAACCAAAATTGTTTTGATTTACCTCTTCAATACTCAAACTTTCGTTGCCCCAACCAACAAATCAAGCTTACCTTTGTCCTTCTCTTGTATTTCCTACATCTATTTCTTGGCAACCCTTTGCTCCTTCCTCAAGGTGAGGTTCTTTCTGTATATGTTTTTGAGTTGCCTATGTAAGGGAAGAGTCCTTTTTAGCATATACCTAGCATTTAACATCACTGGCTCACACATGTTCAAATGGTAATATATCTTGTTCTTGTTTCTTAAGTATAATGATCTCATTTTGGGCTTTCTTCAACTGCATCCTCAAACTATTGAAAGTATTTTTTCCTTACTCTACCTCATCTTTCTTCTCTTCTTGCACTGACTTTTCCTCCTGTGTTTTCAAATTTCTTACTGAAGACCTAGTGACTCTTACTGATGGAGCTTCTAAATATTTAATGTCTTATGTTACTATATTCTCTTTACCTTTATACTTGGATATATATGGAGACTCTTTTATTTCTGGTTTAGTTTCACTAGTTTTAGGTGTCCTTTCTAAAACAATCTTCTTCAATTCCATGTATGTAGTTTGGAAATAACCAAGTGTGCCTTCTTCAATTGTTCTTATAGTTCTAAAATGTCCTTGTATTTATCATCTGGAAAAATATCCTCTGTTATAGTCTCTAAAGCTTCAATTATTTTCTCAAGTGTTTTTTCCAAAGGAAATTTATTTACAATGGATCTAATGAGAGGCTTCTTGGGAACTTCCACTACCTGGGGAGAAAATTGCAGCTTTTTACCCTTCTTCTTTTTTTATGGATAAACTAAAACTGGTCACCTTTTCACCGAAATTTCAACTGGTGATTGTATATATCTTTCCACAGATGATGGTGTGTCCTTATTACTCCAGGGGCTAGTTGGTAATTTGGTTGCCAACTTTGATGAATCTAAAAATTCTTTCCATGATTTATTTCCATTATTCAGTTATTCTACCACCAACAACTTGGTCAAAGAGAAATGGAAAATATTGGCCGGTTCTACTTGTATTTTCTTACCTTGCACCTTGTCTGCCATATTACTAAGGATTTTGAACAAATATAAAGGCATATTCAAAGGGATTTTTTCTGTGAAGTGCATAAAAAGCCTGAAATGATATTGATAGATTCTCCCAAATATTCCTTCACAAGTAAAGTATCTCTGGATTATCCTCAAAACAATTTTTTAGGGTTCAAGCAGGTATCCTCTTGGTACAATATCTCCATAGCCCTTGTTTTTGTACTTTGGTTTCAAGAAATATTTGTAGTTAGCTATGTTAAAGGCATGCCCTTGAACCATTATTCTCCTTGTAGAGGAATATTTGTAGTAGGTGAAATGGTGACATCTGACACTGGAAAACTGAGCTCTCCATGTAGAAAATCCACATATATTCAACTAATATTGTAATATGAAAAAACAAAATACTTGAATCTATTCTACAAATTTCGAAAACCAATTACGATCTCATAATCACTTGAACAAGAAAGAGAAATAATTTCAATCGCACAACACAAAGATTTATCTGGGGAAAGCCTCAACTAAAAACCCCGCTATCTATATATTGCATAAGTAAAGAATATGAGAAAAACACAATTCTTCTCTTAGGCTTGAGAGCTCTCTGCACTATCACTGTCTATCTCGGTACCACCCTGTGCACAATATTCTCTTAGAACACCTTTCTCTCACAAGCTCCACGTACAAAATTGTGCTTCCTATTGCTTCGTCTCACCAACTCGTGCTCACCAAAACAATGATTAAACTTGTGCCTTCTTTCCTCCTTTTAAAGGCAATTATAATGGCTAAAATTAGTGAGTTCTCTAATTAAGGAATGACTTATTTAGGCCTTCTTCTGACTGCATACAACACCTGTACAATTTTCGGATTATACAATTGATAGTACATTTCCCTTTAACTCCAATCTCAACTAGGTCTTCCTCAAAAATTTCATGCAACAACTATTTATATCGAATTATTATTTATCGGATTGATTAGTGCATGTGTAATATATCATATTTAATTCACTGGACCTCTCTCTAGTTCCTTCCATAGTTAGAACTAGTTAAACTGATTTTAACTCAAATAATTAAATTAAACAATTACAACTCAAAATAAACTATAACTGGACCCCCTAAAACTTAGAGAGAACTCTACATGCATCCAGTTTGACCCTCAACTCAAATTTACTAAGCTAACTAAGTCTTCCCAACTGAGATAGCTCGTACAAGTTTTCATGTGATGTGGAATAACAATTTCCTTATAATTTAATTAAGGGAAAATTAACTTCGAAGCATCTTCTTGTTGCCATTTTCAATGTTTCTTGTTGAAAATTTCAACACTCCCTCTCAACAAGAAAGGAATTCAACTCTATCCCTATATGGTACCTTTGAAATGTTTTTCATTCAACACTTCTCTCTAGTTTTGTTGCTACTGCAAGTTATGAAACTGAAAAAGCATCCAAACTGAATCAGAGTGATGCATCTCTCACCGGAGTCTCTGACTGCTACTAGCTACTACACTGTCTACTGAAAAATTTGCGCTTATATTGACTCTATAGTGCTTCTGACTCTACTCTATGCTCCCCAGTATTTGACTATTACTAGTCTCTACACCTTTCACTTTGACATCAGACTACATCAACCGCCACTGATTCATCCTGTTAATGTTTTTTGTGGGCTCCTGTAGCAAGGTAATGATCCATGAGAAAAAAACTATCAATGGATCATGCCCAAATTTCTGCACTCTTGGGACTATTTCTTCGCATCACCCCACCTCTCACCTGGAGGTATGGATGCATGTGCTCCCTCTTCCCACTTGGCTCAAAATTTCCCTCCACTTGGTCTCCTCTCTGCTTCTCCAATTGTGGTTTCTCCACAAATTGTTGAGGTTTCTTTTGAGGCTGCATGTTGAGAGATAATTCATGCTCCCTATCAACCACCAAGTATCTAACATTTTCCTTGCTCCTAAAAGCTTTGCATGCATCTTGTACCTCAAGTGCATACAAATTCTTGACTCAGATATGCGTTGTAATTGTCCCGCCATCACAAAATTTTCTAAAAAAATAGTTTATTTTAAATCAACAATATGTCCCTCATTCGAAATATGATTCGAACGATTGTTTTTTTGAATTTGGGTATTTTTTCGCAAGAAATCAAAATATGAATTTTTTTTAATGAAAAATTTGCACCAAAATTTTCATATCAGCTCTGCAAACTCGCCACCCAAAAAATTCCTACAAAAAAATTGAAAAATAAATTCTCCCAAACTCTGCCCAAAAAAGTGCTTTGATACCATGTAGAAAATCCACATAGATTCAACTGATCTTGAAATATGCTAAAATAAAAAACTTGAATCTATTCTACAAGTTTCAAAAACCAATTACGACCACATAATCACTTGCAGAAGAAAGCACAACACAAATATTTATCTGGGGAAAGCGTCAGTTAAAAACCCTGCTATCTGTATATTGCATAAATCAAGAATATGAGAATAATACAATGCTTCTCTCAGGCTTGAGAGCTCTCTACATTATCTTTTTTTTCTCACTACTAACATGTCCACAACTTATCTTGGCACACCTTTCTCTCACAAGCTCCACACACAAACTTGTGCCTCCTATTGCTTGGTCTCACCAACTTGTGCTCACCAAAATAATGATTAAACTTGTGCCTTCATTCTTCTGACTCCATGCACCACCTATACAATTTTTTGAGTATACAATTGATAG
Organism: Pinus albicaulis; assembly: GCA_034641835.2. NCBI lineage: Eukaryota > Viridiplantae > Streptophyta > Pinopsida > Pinales > Pinaceae > Pinus > Pinus albicaulis. Next base: position 720,070,774 of record CM076569.1, read on the forward strand.
TACACTTCCCTTTAACTCCAATCTCAACTGGGTCTTCCTTAGAACTTACATGCAACAACTATTTATACTGAATTATCAATTATCTGAATGCTCACCGCATGTGAATTAAATCAGATTTAACTTACTGGACTTCTCTCTAGTTCCTCCATCAGTTAGAACTAGTTAAATTGATTTTAACTCAAATAATTAAGTTAAACAATTACAACACAACATGAATTGTAACTGGACCCCCTAAAATTTAGAGAGAACTCTACATGCATCCAGCTTTACCCTCAACTCAAATTGACTGAGCTAACTAAGTCTTCCCAACTGAGTTAACTCATACAAGTTGTCATGTGATGTGGAATTATAATTTCCTTATAACATAATTAATGGGAAATTAAATTAGAAACCTCTTCTTTTTGAATTTTTCAATATTTCTTGTTGCAAATTTCAACACTCCCTATCAACAAGAAAATAATTCAACTCTATCACGATATGGTACTTTTAGAATATTTTGCATGCAACACTTCTCTATAGTGTTGTTGCTACCGCAACTTCTGAAACTAAAAAAACATCCAAACTAAATCAGTATCATGCATCTATCACCAAATTCTCTGACTACTACTAGCTACTGCACTCTCTACTGAAAACTCCCCACTGCTACCGACTCTGCACTGTTTCCAACTTTGCTCTCTGCTCCCCAGTATATGACTGTTGCTAGTCTTTGCATCTGTCACTCTAACATCTGACTGCATCAACTACCACTGATTCAACCTACTACTGTGTATTGTGGGCTCCCGTAGCAAGGTAATGAGCCATGAGACAAAACATCTCAATGGATACTTCCCAAATTTCTGCACTCATGGGACTATTTCTTCACATCACCCCACATCTCACCTAGAGGTATGGTTGCATGTGCTCCCTCTTCTGACTTGGCTCGAAATTTCCCCCTACTGGAAGTCTCTTCTTGAGTGGATTCCTACCCTCGGTCTCCTCTCTGCTTCTCTAATTGTGGTTGCTCCACAACTTGTTGAGGCTTATTTTTAGGTTGCTTGTTGAGAGGTAATTCATGCTCTCTCTTAACCATCGAGTATCTTACCTTTTCCTTGCTCCTAAAAGCTTTGCATGCATCTGGTACCTCAAGTGCATACAGGTTCTTGACTCATATCTGTGATATAGTTGTCTCGCCATCACAAAATTTTCTTAAAAAAAGAGTTAATTTCAAATTGACGATATCTCCCTCATCCGAACTCTGATTTGGTCGATTTTATTTTGAATTTGGGTATTTTTTCGCAAGGAAACAAGATATGCTATTTTTTTGAAATTTTTGCACCAAAATTTTCATATTTTCTCTGCAAACTCACCACCCAAAAAATTCCTACAATTTTTTTCCCCAACTCTGCCCTAAAAGGTGCTCTGATACCATGTACAAAATCCACATTGATTCAAATGATCTTATAATATGCTAAAACAAAATAATTGAATCTATTTACAAATTGTGGAAACCAATTACGATCACATAATCACCTAATAAAGAGAAATAATTTCAATCACACAACACAAAGATTTATTTGGGGAAAGCCTCAGCTAAAAACCCCGCTATCTATATATTTCATAACTTAAGAATATGAGAAAAATACAATGATTCTTTAAGGCTTGAGAGCTCTTTGTAATATATTTGTATGTCTCACTACCAACCTATGCACAAGCTTCTCTCGGCACACCTTTCTCTCACAAGCTCCATGCAAAAACTTGCGCTTCCTATTGCTTGGTCTCACCAACTCATGCTGACCAAAACAATGATTAAACGTGTGCCTTCATTCCTCCTTTTAAAAGAAATTTGAATGGTTAAAATTAGTGAGTTTTCTAATTAAGGAATCATTTATTTTAGGCCTTCTTCTGATTGCATGCACCACCTATACAATTTTCTGATTATACATTTGATAGTACACTTCCCTTTAATTCCAATCTAAATTGGGCCTTCCTCATAATTGACATGAAACAACTATTTATAGTGAATTATTAGTTATCTGATTGATCAATGCATGTGAATTAAATCAGATTTAATTCACTAGACCTATCACTATTTCCTCCATTAGTTCGAACTAGTTAAACTAATTTTAGCTCAAATAATTAAGCTAAACAATTACAACTCAAAATAAATTATAACTAGACCCCCTAAAACTTAGAGAAAACTCTACATGCCTCCAGTTTGACCCTCAACTCAAATTGACTGAGCTGAGCTAACTAAGTATTCCCAGCTTAGTTAACTCATACAAGCTGTCATGTGATGTGGAATTACAATTTCATTCTAATTTAATTACGGGAAAATTAAATTACAAGCCTCTTCTTATTTCCATTTTCAATATTTCTTGTTTAAAAATTTCAACACTCCAATATTAACATCTAGGCTAGTGAAATTCAAGGAAAAATCTTTGGTGAGATGCACACTATAACCAAAAATATTCTCATAAAATATAATGTATTCCGCTTGTTCAAATGAAACTCTGATTGATGGGTTTGAGTTGATTAAGGTGAGGTCTTGGGGCTCAAACCTAACTATGTCTCATCCTTTGTGTCTATATCAATCTATAGTTGTCATGACTTCGTAGCAGAGATGAACTCTAGGGTTTATAAATTAAATTTCAATTTTTTCCAACTGAGCATAGATGTTATGAAATAGAGTTTCAGATTAGGGTTTTGTGGCAATTTTAGGATGGAAAAACCTATATAACGGACTCAGACAACAAAAATCAGCTCTCAAGCCCAAAACAATAGTTGATTTTTTTTTTCGCAGCAAGAAAGCGTAGCGCTGGGAGGAAAAATGTTTCTTGATCTTTAAGGGCAGAAAAAACAATATGTAAAGCTACGGACTAGTTAAAAGGAATGTCAAGATTAAAAATGTTGGCAATATGATGAAATATGTTGTCCTTGATGGCAACCTACTTGATGAATTTGTCCTTGATGGAAACCTACTTGATGAGTTTCCTTTTGATAGCAACCTATTTGTTAAAGATGTAAGAATGATGTATATATAGATCAGTTAAGATGTGACAGAGAAAAGAATTCCAGTAAGTGCCAGAGAAATGATAATATGTCACAATGTATACATTACTTTTGTGAAGGCAACCCGCATATGGATGCAATGTAGACGCTACTTTTGTGAAGGCAACCCGTGTATACATTGAGAGTTAGCATATATACAGTTTTTATGAAGAGAAGTTGCGTATAAATGTGGAAACGAATGCTCCAAGTCGCGTATGCCTTTTGACCTCTAAAATTATGATACCAAGGGGCATTACCATGGTATTAGCCCACAGTATTGAGCGTTGCATTGTCTATTTGATTCTGTCTAAGAATACCATCAGAAGTTGTGTGGTTTGGCTCATGGTATTGATAAATGCTAAAACTATATAAAGAGAAGAATATCATAGTGAAAGAGCATGCATGTGTCTGGGTATTGAATGAATACTTCACTCTGAATTATATCTACATGGAATGGGTTGCATTTTATTGATAGATCTGAATTAATAATGCACCTAACAATAAAATGATGGATCAGGATCTCTAGACCTGAAATGACTATGTACTTTCTAGGTCTGTTTATGGAAAGTTTAGATCTTTGATGCGCGAATGTTTGTGAAGTGAAGGGTAAGATCTGAGATGTTTATTTGTTCTGAAGAGTTTTGCAGCCCTGCAATGTTTGTAGATCTATATACAGGTTCGTCTCAGCGAAAGCACGTATATATGCAAGTTGGTTTCAGCAAAAGCGCGTATGGAATCTAAGGTTAGTCCTGAAATAATTGCAGATATATACGTAAGTTTGTCTCTATGAAAGCGCGTATATACGTGGGTTCAGTAAAGAAAAAGCGCGTATGAAATCTAGGGTTTTTCTGAAGTGCGCGAAAAGAAATTTTTGATCTGTTTTGTTGTTCTACTGTTGTCTGTCAATGATGTCTTCATACAGATCTGGGTTGTTTGAATACTGATTATGCTGCTTGTTGATTATGATTAAAGATCAGTTGTTGGTTGATTGGTTGATGATTCAATGAATTAATTGAATGGGTTATAAGTTTCAATTTGATGTATGTTCTTTGAGCTTAAATGTGTGGAGTGGGTCTAATCTGAATATCTAATGAAAATAGGCCTACAAGGTGTGTTGTGTGGAAGCTATTGGATCTAGTGTGAAAATTGATGAAACGTGGTCCATGGTGGAGCTGAGGGTCGAAGCCTTCAATGAGGGGGTTGTAGCTCCCTTCCAGTGGTAGCTGGTAAATGAGATCAGGGAGTAGTAGCTCCCTTCCAGGAGTGGCTAGTAAATGAGATCAGGGGGTTGAAGTTCCCTTCCAGTAGTAGCTGGAGAATGAGAGAAGATTGTAGCCTTCTGCAGGTGGGTGCCTGCATGATGGTATGAGTCTGCACTAGTACATGATTGTAAGCAGTTTTCTTTATAATAAATATTGAAGATAGAGACGACGGCAGCGATGGTTTTCTCCCAAATTGGGTTTCCACCTTAAATCCCAGTGTTCATGTGTTTTGCTTATGTGTGATGATTTATTATGTTCTTACTGCACATGCTTACTACTTACTAAACATCTCATGAATGAATGAAGCACTAATCTAAGTAAAGAATTATATGATAATATCTCTGGTAATACACAAGTTTTCTTAAGGATATCCACGTGTATACGTGAGTTGGGTTCATTAAAGTTGCGTATGGAATTTAGTAAGGAAAAAATAAAAGTTTTCAATAAGCTCTAAATACTGATTCACCCCCCCCCCCTCTCAGTATTTTTCACAACAATTGGTATCAGAGCAGGTCCTTATGAAGAAGCTTGATCGCTTGAAGGAGATCCATCACAATGGGAAGTCATGAAGAAGTATTTTCTATAAGGCCACCACTGTTCAATGGAAGTAATATATTATTCTGGAAAATACGAACAAGAGCATATTTGCAAAGTCTTGGAGCAGACGTATGGGGAATCGTGGAAGGAGGTTATCAGTATCCAGCAAGTGTTCCTACAGATATAGTAGAAAGGAAGAAATATGAAGTCAACGCCAAAGTTGTCAATGCTTTATTAGGAATCCTGTCAGAAATATAATTTTTTAAAGTGATGCAGCTAAATTTAGCAAAGGAAATATGGGACAAGATCATTCATAGCTACGAAGGTGATGCAAAGGTAAAAAGTGCCAAACTTCAAACTTTTAGAATGCAATATGAAAATTTCAGAATGCATGATGATGAAAGTATTGCAAGTTTATTCCTGATATTAGATGAGATATGTGAATTCTATGAGGAATATGGGTGAAGATATAAAAGACACAACTTTAGTAGTAAAGATATTGAGATCTCTAACTTTAAAGTTCGAGTCAAAAGTGTCAACTATTGAATAAAAGTAGGATCTACAAAATCTTACTATTATTCAACTACATGGCATCCTAACTACTTTTGAAATGAGAAGAGGAGGTCCTTCACAAGTCAAAGAAGTTGCTTTTAAGGTTTGTGCAGAAGGAAATGATACTCCTGCTGTTATTAAGGGAAAAGTTTTTGTTTTTCTAAGAGAAAATTTGAAAGCTAACAATGTTATGTATGTGGATGGATTAAAACATAACCTGTTAAGTGTAATTCAAATGTGTGATCAAGGAACTGAAGTTGTATTTAGCTCAAAATAATGTGTGGTACGTGATCTTGACACAGGAAAAACAATAATAAAAGGAAATAAAACACCAAGTAATTTGTATGTATTGAAAAGTTGTAAGGAACAATGTTACTTGGGTAAATCTTCAGAAAATTGGTTATGGCACAGAATATTGGGGCATTTGAGCTTCTCCCAAATCAGAAAATCTAGTAATCTCAAAGTTGTTCATGATCTTCCCCACATTACTCTGCTTGAAAGTACCATATGCAAATCCTGCCAATTCGGTAAGCAAACCAGAGTGAAATTCAATGCCAAAGAAGGATCGGCAATTAAGCCTCTTGAACTCGTTCATATCGACCTATGTGGTTCTATGAGGAAAAAGTCACCTCATGGAGAACAATACTATATTCTTTTTATTGATGATTTCTCTAGAATGTGTTGGATTGGGTTGCTAAAACACAAAGATGAAGCATTTGAAAATTTTCAGATCTTCAAAGCCCTAGTTGAGAAGGAATTAGATCTAAAAATAAAATGTCTTAGATCTGACCGAGGATGTGAATATATATCAGATGAATTCTTTGACTTCTGTGAACAACATGGCATAAAAAGACAGTTTTTTGTAGCTGGTACCCCCCAACAAAATGGTGTAGAAGAAAGAATGAATAGAACAGGTCAAAAAATGGCTCGAGCTATGCTTGATGATTCTGGAACACCTGACACATTTTGGGGAGAAGCAGCACATACTGCAGTAAATATTCTTAACAAGGCTCATGTTCAAGTAAACAGTGATAAAACTTCTTATGAGCTTTGGTATGGTAATATTTCGACTGTAAATCATTTTAGAGTTTTTGAAAGAAAATGTTTTATCAAGAACAATGGTGAAAAAATTGGTAAGTTTGAACCTAGAGCAGATGAAGGAATATTTCTTGGTTACTCTTCTAGAAGTAAAGCATATAAATGTTACAATAAAATACTTTGGAATATTGTTGAATGCATTGATGTTGTAATTGATGAGTCTCTCTCAGCTCAAAAAGGGGAAATACCAACAACAAATGAAGATGATGGTGATGTATGTCTTCCTGCATCAAATAACAACAATATAGAAGGTGAACCCAATGAAGCAACAGAAGAATATCTATCTGAAAAGGCTCCATCCAGGTATGTTCAAAAGAACCATCCAAAATCTCAAATTTTGGGAGAAAAGGGATCAGGTGTCTAAACAAGAAGAACTCTTGTAGGATCTCCTAGCTATCTGGTATTTCTATCCACTATTGAACCAAAAAATGTCAATCAAGCTAGCAAAGATGAATGTTGGATTCAAGCCATGAATGAAGAACTTGATCAGATTGAAAATAATCATACTTGGGAATTGTTCCAAGACCTCATAATCAAAATGTTATTGGAACAAAATGGATATTCAAAAACAAGTTAAATGAAAATGGAGATGTTATTAGAAACAAAGCTAGATTTGTTTGTAAAGGGTATGCTCAAAAAGAAGGTATAGACTTTGAAGAAACATTTGCTCCTGTAGCTAGACTTGAAGCCATAACAATGTTTCTTACCTTTTCAAGCTTTCAACAAATCAAAGTTTATCAAATGGATGTTAAATCTTCTTTCCTCAATGGTGATCTAGAAGAAGAAGTTTATATAGAACAACCGGAAGGATTCATTTTTGGAAATGATGAAAAACTTGTTTGTAAACATAGAAAGGATTTATATGGTCTAAAACAAGCTCCAAGGGCATGGTACTATTGTCTTGACAAATATCTTCATCAACAAGGTTTTTTAAAGGGATCTGCTAATAGCAACTTATACACAAAAATTGAAAAATATAAACTATTGATTGTAGTTGTATATGTTGATGACATCATTTTTGGGAGTAATGAAGAGTCCATGAGTCAAAAATTTGCTTCTGTTATGCAGCAAGAATTTGAAATGCCTTTACTTGGGGAACTAACATTTTTTCTTGGCTTACAAGTGCAACAAGAAACCGATGGCATATTTTTATCTCAAGCAAAATATCTCAAGAAAATTTTGAAGAAGTATGGGATGGAAGACTGCAAACCTGTAAGTACACCAATGGTAACTGGGTGTAACCTCAATTCTCATGATGATTCTCCCACAATGAATCAACCAGAATACAGATCCATGATTGGAAGTCTACTCTTTCTAACCAGGACAAGACTTGACATTATGCATGCAGTTGGGATTGTTGGATGATTCCAAGCTAATCCAAAAGATTCACACCTTCAGTTTGTAAAAATAATATTGAAATATCTACAAGGGACTCAAGACTTTGGTCTATGGTCTCCAAAGAATGCTGATTTCACTCTTCATGCTTACACAAATGCGTATTGGGCTGGAAATTTTGATGATCGAAAAAGCACTAGTGTTGGTGCATTCTATATGGGGCCCATATTATTATCTTGGTTCAGCAAGAAACAAATTTCTATTGCCTTATCTATAGCAGAAGCAGAATATGTGGTTGTCGCATCATGTTGCACACAATTACTTTGGATGATGCAGACTTTACAAGATGTTCAAATCAAATTTTCTCCTCCCATCTCCATTTTGTGTGATAATACAAGTGCCATTAGTATCTCAAAGAATCTTGTTATGCATTCCAAGACCAAGCACATTCCTATCAAGTATCACTTCTTACGTGAACAAGTGCTTGAACAAAGGGTTAAATTGGAGTATGTTCCCTCCAAAGAACAAGTTGTTGATATATTTACTAAACCTCTTCCCAGGGAAGCATTCGAATATCTCAGACAAAAGCTAGGAGTTGTCTCTGCCTATCTGATCAATCTGCTTAATTTCAAAAGATTAAATTCGGTACGTAGGATTCATAAAGGAAAATTGTGTATATACCCGATTTCCTGTGCATAAAACCGCGTATAGGTTTTGTTGATAGAAATTCTTTGAGTTAGCATTTCAGAACAGTTGTGATACTATTGGATAATCTCTGTTGTTGATACAATATTCATCTTTTTGTATCATTCTCTGATATTTTTCTCCTTGGTGAAGATGCTTTGGTGATTTTCTATTGAAGGCGTTCAGGATGCACAAGCTAAGGGGGAGCACTTGTCTTGTGGAGAAGGATGCATTTTTGGCATTCTGATTGGTTGATGTGTTATGATCTTATGTTTGAGATTCCTTGGTTCTGGTTATAAAAAATCATATCTGTAATTTGATGAAAAGGTCAAGTTGAAGACCTATGATGTATAATTGTTATATTCAGTCATGTAAGGACTTGTTCAAATTTGTAAACCCACTTGGTTGGGTAGTTGATTCAAATATGTAATTCCATCTGGTTGGATCATTGATGTAAGTATGAGTCCTTGGTGATAAGAAAGGTAATACTTGGTTGAGTCATGTACTTCATTGAAAATATAGCATGAACTTAGGGGGAGCATGGTAAAATGAGCACACATCTGATCTTCAGAGACCTTGTTTTGGTTTTGATCCGCCCTTTTCCCTTGATATCAAAGGGGGAGAGTATTTTGGTGTTTGAATAATGGCTATGATTATTGTACTTATCTGTTGTGGTGATCAAACACCATCATGGTTTCCATCAAGTCCAAAGGGGGAGATTGTTGGAAATATGATGAAATATGTTGTCCTTGATGGCAACCTACTTGATGAAGTTGTCCTTGATGGAAACCTACTTGATGAGTTGCCTTTTGATAGAAACTTATTTGTTAAAGATGTAAGAATGATGTATCTACAGATCAGTTCAGATGTGACAGAGAAAAGAATTCCAGTAAGTGCCAGAGAAATGATAATATGTCACAATGTATACATTAATTGTTTGAAGGCAACCTGTGTATGGATGCAATGTAGATGCTAATTTTGTGAAGGCAACCCAGGTATACATTCAGGGTTAGCATATACGCATTTTTTATGAAGAGAAGTTGCGTATAAACGCGGAAACGAACACTCCAAGTTGTGTATGCCTTTTGCGCTCTAAAATTATGATACCAAGGGGCATTACCATGGTATTAGCCCACAGTATTGAGAGTTTCATTGTCTATTTGATTCTATCTAAGAATACCATCAGAAGTGTTGTGGTTTGGCTCATGGTATTGATAAATGCTAAAACTATATAAGGAGAAGAAGATCATAGTGAAAGAGTGTGCATGTGTCTGGGTATTGAATGAATACTTCACTCTGAAGTATATCTACATGGAATGGGTTTCAGTTTATTGATAGCTCTGAATTAATAATGCACATATGAATAAAATGATGGATCAGGATCTCTAGACCTAAAATGACTATGTACTTTATAGATATGTTTATGGAAATTTTAGATCTGTGAACTGGCGAATGTTTGCTGAAGTGAAGGGTAATATCTGAGCTGTTTATCTGTTCTGAAGAGTTGCATAGCCCTGCAATGTTTGTAGATCTATACACAGGTTCATCTCAACGAAAGCGCGTATATACGCAGGTTGGTTTCAGCAAAAGCGCGTCTAGAATCTAAGGTTAGTCCTGAAATAGTTGCAGATATATACGCAGGTTTGTCTCTGTGAAAGCGCGTATATACGCGGGTTCAATAAAGAAAAAGCGCGTATGAAATCTAGGGTTTTGCTGAAGTGTGCGAAAAGAAATGTCTGATCTGTTTTTTTGTTCTACTGCTGTCTGTCAATGATGTCTTCATATAGATCTGGGCTATTTGAATATTGATTATGTTGCTTGTTGATTATGATTAAAGATCAGTTGTTGGTTGATTGGTTGATGATTCGATGAATGAATTGAATGGGTTATAAGTTTCAGTTTGATGTATGTTCTTTGAGCTTAAATGTGTGGAGTGGGTCCAGTCTAAAAATCTGATGAAAAGAGGCCTACAAGGTGTGTTGTGTGGAAGCTGTTGGATCCAGTATGAAAATTGATGAAACGTGGTCCATGGTGGAGCTGAGGGTTGAAGCCTTCAGTGAGGGGGTTGCAGCTCCCTTCCAGTGGTAGCTGGTAAATGATATCAAGGGGTAGTAGCTCCCTTCCAGGAGTGGCTGGTAAACGAGATCAGGGGGTTGAAGCTCCCTTCCATTAGTAGCTGGAGAACGAGAGAAGTTTGTAGCCTTCTGCAGGTGGGTGCCTGCGTGCTAGTATGAGTCTGCGCTAGTACATGATTGTAAGCAGTTTTCTTTATAATAAATATTAAAGATAGAGGTGAAGACAGCGGTGTTTTTCTCCCAAATTGGGTTTCCACCTTAAATCTTGGTGTTCATGTGTGTTGCTTATGTGTGATGATTTATTATGTTCTTACTGCACATGCTTACTACTTACTAAACATCTCATGAATGAATGAAGCACTAATCTAAGTAAAGAATTATATGAGAATATCTCTGGTAATACACAAGTTTTCTTAAGGATATCCACGTATATACGTGAGTTGGGTTCATTAAAGTCGCGTATGGAATTTAGTAAGGAAAAAGTAAAAGTTTTTAGTAAGCTCTAAATACTGATTCACCCCCCCTCTCAGTTTTTCCCAACAATTGGTATCAGAACAGGTCCTTCAAAAGAAGCTTGATCACTTGAAGGAGATTCGTCACAATGGGAAGTCATGAAGGAGTATTTTCTATAAGGCCACCACTATTCAATGGAAGTGATCTATTATTTTGGAAGATACGAACAAGAGCGTATTTGCAAAGTCTTGGAGCAAACGTATGGGGAATCGTGGAAGGAGGTTATCAATATCCAACAAGTGTTCCTATAGATTCAGCATAAAGGAAGAAATATGAAATCAACATCAATGTTGTCAATGCTTTATTGGGAAGTCTGTCAGAAACATAATTTGTTAAAGTGATGTAGCTAAATTCAACAAAGGAAATATGGGAAAAAAACTTTCAGAGCTATGAAGGTTATGCAAAGGTAAAAAGTGCCAAACTTCAAACTCTTAGAATGCAATATGAAAATTTCAGAATGGATGATGATGAAAGTATTGCAAGTTTATTCCTATGATTATATGAGATTGTGAATTCTATGAGGAATATGGGTGAAGATATAAAAGACACAACTTTAGTAGAAAAGATATTGAGATTTCTAACTTCAAAGTTCGAGTCAAAAGTGTCAGCTATTGAAGAAAAGTAGTATCTACAAAATCTTACTGTTATTCAACTACATGGCATCCTAACTGCTTTTGAAATGAGAAGAGGAGGTCTTTCACAAGTCAAAGAAGCTGCTTTTAAGGTTTGTGTAGAATAAAATGAACTCCTGCTTTTATTAAGGGAAAAGGTTATGTTTTTCTAAGAGAAAAGGTGAAAGCTAACAATTTTATGTATGTGGATGGATTAAAACATAACCTCTTAAGTGTAAGTCAAATGTGTGATCAAGGAAACTGAAGTTTTATTTAGCTCAAAAGAATGTGTGGTACATGATCTTGACACAGGAAAAACAATAATAAAAGGAAATATAACGCTAAGCAATTTTTATGTATTGAAAAGTTGTAAGGAACAATTTTACTTAGGTAAATCTTCATAAAATTGGTTATGGCAAAAAATATTAGGGCATTTAAGCTTCTCCTAAATCAGCAAATCTAGCAGACTCAAAGTTGTTCGTGATCTTCCCAACATTACTCTGCCTGAAAGTACCATATACAAATCTTGCCATTTCGGTAAGAAAACCAGAGATTCAATGCCAAAGAAGGATCAGCAAGTAAGCCTCTTGAACTAATTCATACCAACCTATGTGGTCCTATGAGGAAAAAGTCACCTCGTGGAGAAAAATACTATATTCTTTTTATTGATGATTTCTCTAGAATGTGTTGGATTGGGTTGCTAAAACACAAAGATGAAGCATTTGAAAATTTTCAGATCTTCAAAGCCCTGGTTGAGAATGAATTAGATATAAAAATCAAATGTCTTAGATCTGACCGAGGAGGTGAATATATATCATATTAATTCTTTTAATTCTGTGAACAACATGGCATAAAAAGACAGTTTTTTGTAGCTGGTACCCCACAAAAAAATGGCGTAGCAGAAAGAATGAATAGAACAGTTCAACAAATGGCTCGAGCTATGCTTGATGATTATGGAACACCTGACACGTTTTGGGGAGAAGCAGCACATACTACAGTAAATATTCTTAACAAGGCTCATGTTTGAGTAAACAGTGATAAAACTCCTTATGAGCTTTGGTATGGTAATCTTCCAACTGTAAAGCATTTTAGAGTTTTTGGAAGCAAATGTTTTATCAAGAACAATGATGAAAAACTTGGTAAGTTTGAACCTAGAGCAGATGAAGGAATATTTCTTGGTAACTCTTCTAGAAGTAAAGCATATAAATGTTACAATAAAAGACTTCAGAAGATTGTTGAATGCATTGATGTTGTAATTGATGAGTCTCTCTCGGCTCAAAAAGGGGAAATACCAAAAAAAAATGAAGATGATGGTGATGTATATCTTCCTGCATTAAATAACAACAATATAGAAGATGAACCCAATGAAGCAATAAAAGAAGATCTATCTAAAAATGCTCCATCTAGGCATGTTCAAAAGAATCATCCAGAATCTCAAATTTTGGGAGAAAGGGGATCAGGTGTCTAAACAAGAAGAACTCTTGTAGGATCTCCCAGCTATCTGGAATTTCTATCCAATATTGAGCCACAGAATGTCAATCAAGCTAGCAAAGATGAATGCTGGATTCAAGCCATGAATGAATAACTTGATCAAATTGAAAAGAATCATATTTGGGAATTGGTTCCAAGACCTCATGATAAAAATGTTATTGGAAAAAAATGGATATTCAAAAACAAGTTAAATGAAAATGGAGATGTTATTAGAAATAAAGCTAGAATTTTTTGTAAAGGGTATGCTCAACAAGAAGGTATAGACTTTGAAGAAACATTTGCTCCTGTAGCTAGACTTGAAGCCATAATCATTTTTCTTGCCTTTTCAAGCTTTCAACAAATCAAAGTTTATCAAATGGATGTTAAATCTGCTTTCCTCAATGGTGATCTAGAAGAAGAAGTCTATATATAACAACCAGAAGGATTCATTTTGGGAAATGATGAAAAACTTGTTTGTAAACTCAAGAAGGCTTTATATGGTCTCAAACAAGCTCCAAGGGCATGGTACTATCGTCTTGAAAAATATCTTCATCAACAAGGTTTTTTAAAGGGATCTGCTGATAGCAAATTATACACAAAAACTGAAAAAGATAAACTATTGATTGTAGTTTTATATGTTGATGACATCATTTTTGGGAGTAATGAAGAGTCCATGAGTCAGAAATTTTCTTCTGTTATGTAGCAAGAATTTGAAATGTCTTTACTTTGGGAACTAACATTTTTTCTTCGCTTACAAGTGCAGCAAGCAACCGATGGCATATTTTTATCTCAAGAAAAATATCTCAAGAAACTTTTGAAGAAGTATGGGATGGAAGAATGCAAACCTGTAATTACACCAATGGTAACTGGGTGTAACCTCAGTTCTCATGATGATTCTTCCACAGTGAATCAACCAAAATACATATCCATGATTGGAAGTCTACTCTATCTAACTGAGACAAGACCTGATATTATGCATGCAGTTGGGATTGTTGGAAAAATCCAAGCTAATCCAAAAGATTCACACCTTCAGGCTATAAAAAGAATATTCAAATATCTACAAGGGACTCAAGACTTTGGTCTATGGTATCCAAAGAATGTTTATCTCACTCTTCATGCTTACACAGATGTGGATTGGGCTGGAAATGTTGATGATCAGAAAAGCACTAGTGTTGGTGCATTCTATATGGGGCCCAGATTAGTATCCTGGTTCAGCAAGAAACCAATTTCTATTGCTTTATCTACATTAGAAGCAGAATATGTGGCTGCCGCATCATGTTGCACACAACTACTTTGGATGATGTAGACTTTACAAGACATTCAAATAAAATTTTCTCTTCCCATCTCCATTTTGTGTGATAATACAAGTGCCATTAGTATCTCAAAGAATCATGTTATGAATTCCAAGACCAAGCACATTCCTATCAACTATCACTTCTTATGTGAACAAGTGCTTGAAAAAAAGGTTAAATTGGAGTATGTTCCCTCCAAAGAACAAGTTGTTGATATATTTACTAAACCTCTTCCCAAGGAAGCATTCAAATATCTCAGACAGAAGCTAGGATTTGTCTCTGCCTCTCTGATCAAATCTTCTTAATTTCAGAAGATTAAATTCGGTACGCGGGATTCATAAAGGAAAATCGCATATATACGTAATTTCCTGTGCATAAAACCACGTATAGGTTTTGCTGATAGAAACGCTTTGAGTCAGCGTTTCAGAACAGCTGTGATATTGTTCGGTAATCTTTGTTGTTGATCCAGTATTCATGTTTCTATACCATTCTCTAATATTTTTCTCCTTGATGAAGATGCTTTGATGATTTGTTGTTGAAGGTGTTCAGGATGCATAAGCTAAGGAGGAGCACTTATCTTGTGGAGAAGGATGTTTTTTTGGCATTCTGATTGGTTGCTGTGTTATGATCTCATGTTTGAGATTCCTTGGTTTTGGTTATAAAAAATCATATCTGTAATTTGATGAAAAGGTCATGTTGAAGACCTATGATGTATAATTTTTATATTTAGTCATATAAGGACTTGTTCAAATTTTTAAACCCACTTGGTTGGGTAGTTGAGTCAAATATGTAATTCCACCTAGTTGGATCATTGATGTAAGTATGAGTCCTTGGTGGTAATAAAGGTCATACTTGGTTGAGTCATGTACTTCATTGAAAATCCAACATGAACTCAGGGGGAGCATGGTAAAATGAGCACACATCAGATCTTTAGATACCTTGTTTTGGTTTTGATCCGCCCTTTTCCCTTGATGTCAAAGGGGGAGATTATTTTGGTGTTTGAATAATGGTTATGATTAATTTACTTATCTATTGTGATGATCAAACACCATCATGGTTTCCATCAAGTCCAAAGGGGGAGATTATTGTTAATATGTTGCAATATGTTGTCCTTGATGGCAACCTAATTGAT